>JAVJIF010003165.1:0-272454 GCA_038442645.1 Agave tequilana | reverse complement strand
GATGGAGGAGAGGGGATATGGCCGCCGGAGTTGGGGGTCTCCTCGCGGCGTCGTGGTGGCCGGAGGCGCGGCGGTGGTGGCGGTTGGGGCGCGGCTTGGTCGTCGGCCACATATGGAGGAGAAGAAGAAAAGAAGAGAAAGGAGAAGAAAGATAAGAAAGAAAGAAAAAATAAGGAAAAGGAAAAAGAAAAGAAAAAGTAAAAGGAGAAAGGGATTGATGGGAAGGGGGAAGTAGGTCGCCCACGTGGAGGAATGGGCTGTGGAGTTGGTGGAAGAAAAGAAAGGAAAGAAAGAAAGAAATAAAAGATTCGACAAAAAATAATAATATTATAATATGGTCGAGAAATATCAACTGTTCTAGAAAAATCCTCAAAAATACCCAGAGGTAGAAAACGTCATCCTGAGGAATAATATGAAATCGGTTTCAGAAATAAAATCCCGTTTTCAAATTAAAAATCGGAAGTCGGTCAGCGGTGTTGGTCGACACCGGTTTTGAAGATTTTCAATTTAATTCAGGAAAATTTCAGAAAAATCATAGAAAATCTAAAATATTGAAAAATGATGTTTAAAACTGAAATCGGTCAAATCAAATACCAGAAAGACCAAATCGAGTAATACCCTAGGATCGGGTCTTCGGTTCAGACTAGGGCTGACTCCGAGTCCGCGAATCCGGATCCAAGACAAAACGATCATATAATTAATTTATAATACAAAACAAATACAGGAAGTAAATCGAAAAATACGATCGAAAAAATCTGAATACGCAACTAAGTACGTATTCTGGGAGCGGGGTGTTACAATCCATCCACCTTACAAAAATTGCGTCCTCGCAATTCGATAAGGGGTAAATTGAACACAAAGAGGACAAGGACGGGATTATACAATTAAGATATGAAGTACTATAGGTAGGGCTCTCAAGTTGACTGAACAGTAATCAGAATATAGACATCCTCTGCACTTCCGGCTGTAGAAATCTTCGAACAATGCCGAATAATACTGACTGATAACACAACTTTGCAATAGAATTCCCGCTGTACTGCATATTAATGTCGCTCCAAGAATGAGCCAGAATACTGAAGATAAAGAAAACCCTGATAATACTGACCATAAATAAGAAGACCGATAGTTAAGAATCCGAAGACCAGGCACGATCACTCCGAAGAATATAGCCAATAATAGAGAATAAACTGTAGAAAAACCTGAATACCGACTTCTGAAAGATAACCCGAGTGTGGATCAATCCTGAGAATACCCGAACTTCAAAGAGTTGGCCGAAGAGATCATATAATAGCTTCATTCAGAACCAGCCACTACCTCTCTAGTATATCCATATCTTAAGTTGGTATAAAGGCTTTGAAAACAAAAACAGGGGAAAGATGGAAGGGATTAGGAATCAAGGAAAGGTGATCAAGAAAGAATAGATAACTCTGTACTTGTAGTTGGATTGTATAACCATGACTCATGCATTCCAGTTGCAAATTTCTTTACCATTAATTTGCCATCTGGACGTACTGAGGATGTGAGAGCCTAGGCTCTAATACCACCCTGTAAGCCCCGATCCGGAGGGTACGGAGACGTACTGCGACGTATATACGCAGGCCAGAAATACCCTCACGTATATACGCTAAGCATCAGTACAGGCAAGAATCAGAGTACGGAAGCACGTGGTGCATTATACATTCCAACACATGAGTACAATTACAGAGTTATCACCAGAGGTGATAAATATCACAATAATATTACATCACCAATAGGCGCAAATGCGAGAATACAAAGAGATGTATAAGCATGAACAGTACAAAAGGCACTCACGAGTTTACAAAAGGAAAACTCGAGAGGCACACAGGGGGCTGGAAGGATAGAGCTTCGGATGGTCCGCTGGAGATCCAAGCTACCGATGCGCTTTTCAGGTCAACAAACTGAGATTCTACAAGCTCCAAGCTCAGACATGTTCCAAGCTCCAGGACCTGGACATGAGAATCCAGGGGAGTCAGATAGAACTCCCCAGGCGAGTGGTGATACGAAAGCCAGATGGCGTGCAAGGATAAACACACGTGTATCGATAAAACTGAATCATAATATGCATTGAAAACCGTGTCGTGAGCATAAGCATGTATAAGCAGGTAGATATATAACAAGTGATATCAAGCAGGAACTACTCATAGAATGATAAGATAGGAGCAGTAGACTGATGGAATGGAACATGGGTAATAAAATAGGGTATGAGTAGCTAATATGATAATAATCATAAAACCGGAAATCCGATGTAAAACCCGATGGAAGCGAACTCGGCAAAGCATACAACAGATCCATGGTTGACATCTTTTATTATTATATACTCGTCTTACCTGATGTCTAGATATGTGAACTAGCGTCCCAGCAACATATATCCACATCTGAGTAAAGCAAGGTTGTTATTGGAAACCAACGGGGGTATCAACGAACAATGTTTACAGTGGGTCCCGTACATACCCGGGACCACGGCCCAGGATTGTCCGTTGCTGGTGGACGGAACCTGCCGCAAGGCGATCAGGAGGGTCTTATAGGATGCCCTTATCAAGATGGTACCAAGAAGGAGGGAGCCAGTACTCCCTCGGTCGCTGGAGGCCCACAGGTCAGACCGGAAGTTTTAGTTGCACAACATGCCTAGTACCACTGTAAACACGAACATGTATTGATAGCCGCAAGTTTCCCCCGACCCGATGTAAGTTGTCTCATTTTACGGTATTAGATGATTATCAGGTTCGAGAATGAGCAGGAACAAGTCAGGAATATCAGGAATACATGTATATCAGGAGTACTGGTTCGTACTATAATGTATATCAAGTTGTAAGCAAGATGTCAGGTCATCATTCCCGTTATCGTGATAATCATGAGAGTCAAGTATATCATGCCGGGTGCAAGTGATAGCATGACAGGAGGATGATATTTGGCAGGTGACAAGTCTTGTCATAACAAGGGCATTGCCAAGTAGTAGCATGTCTGGGTCAGGTGATAACACATCAGTTGACAGGTGATACAAACAGGTGTTAAATAGTAGCATGTGTAAATGACAGGTATAAAGTAATGGCATGTCAAGTGTTAACATATCAGGTAAATACATGACATGTGATAGAGTAGTAGGAGCACAACAAGCGGAGCTGAGCAAGCTGGAGGCACAGACAGCAAACAGTATTTAACACTGGAGCGTCTGGCAAGGTTACCGGGGACAACTCGGCTTAAAGTGCGAGTAGAAAATCCAGCAGCATCTCGCCTAGACGAATCTAGTGGTAAGCGCCGAGCGCTGATCATGATAAACCAGGCGGAGTGATCAAGCTGGAGGCACAGGCAGCGAACAGAGTTTAGACAAATGCGCTTGGCGAGGTTACCGGGAAACTCGACTTAAAAAGCGAGTAGAAAATCCGGCAGCATCTCGCCTAGACGAATTTAGTGAATAAAGCGCTGAGCGCTAAGTATGCTCACCAGACGGAAGCTGAGAAACTTGACGGTCTCAAATCACCTCTTTCGAGATAGTGAGAGACCGGAGGCTGAAGGGTCCAGAGGCCAAGTATGCTCGGGGGTTTAAGCGCACTCTCGGTGGCTACTAGCCATCCCAGGAAGTGGGCAGAAACCAGAGTCCAACGACCACGAAGGGTCGGCCACGCATGATATAAAGCAGTAAAATAAAAGCATCACAGGCATGATATATGTACAAGAATTAAAATACCTAATACAAGCATTTGTCACAGAGCAATACATGTCCAGCCATTGGCACTCGGCCATACACAAATACAGGGACTCAGCCCAATACAAAATACATTTTAACATGGAATAAAATACATGTCGACCCGACAAAGCGGGGAAACCCAAATGGAGGCGAGAACACTCGCCTAAATCACCGGAAATGTCGAAAGGGTCCGAAATCCATGGAACTCGCGCACGCGCCATAAATATAATAATATATAAATATTTTTAGAGAGAGAAAGGGAGGAGAGAGAGAAAGAGTTAGAAAGAGAAACCTAGAGAGAAGTATATGGAAAGAAATAGTGCACAGGGAGACGCGGGTTTTGAGAGTGAGACGCGGGGGTCGCAGACGCGGGAGTCGCGTCGCGTAGATGCCACAAACGCGGGGTTCGACACCCGCGTTCAGGTTATAACACGAGAAGAACGCGGATGCGGACGTGGGTTCCGCGTCGCGTTAGCACGAGGAGAACACAGACGCGGTCATTAGATCCGCGTCGTGTTGACACGAGGGGGACACAGACGCGGGCCTGGACTCGCGTTGCGCGATACAAGAACGCGAAGGCCGCGTTAAACATATGTCATGAACGCGAAGATTCGCGTTAAGGGGTTACCGGACACGGGGGTGAGATCCGCGTCAGCAAATAACAGAGAGGAGGGAGATCTAGAGAGAAAGAGATTAGGGAGAGGAGAGAGAACCAGGAGAGAGAAAGAGAATCTGAGAGAGAGAGAGATTGGACAGGAGAGAGAGATTGGACAGGAGAGAGAGAGGACAGGGGAGAGAGAGAGATTGGACAGGAGAGAGAGAAACAGGAGAGAGAGTTCAGGGGGGCTGTTGCCCCCCCTGCTCACGCACAGCGCCCCAGAGGGGGCGCTCGGCCTGGCCGCCGGCCAGGCCACGCCAGGTGCCGGCGCCGGGCAGCGCCGGCCACCGGGGAGGGGGGGAGTGGCGCCGGCCACTCCAAGAGAGAGGGAGAGAAAGAGGGGGGCTGTTGCCCCCTCAGCTCACGCACAGGGGGCCCAGGTGGGCCCCTGGTCGCCCACGGCCGCCGGCACGCCGCCGGCGGCGCCCAGATCCGGGGTGGCGCCGGCCACCCCAAAGAAAAGGGGGGAAAAATAGGAGGGGGTTTAGGTTGGTGATGGAGAAGAGTTGTGGTGGTGGAGATGGTGATTTTGGTGGTGATGGAAGAATTGAAGGAGATGAGAGGAAGAGTATGGTGTTGTGGGTGGTGTTTGGGTGGAGAAGATGGTGGTGGTGGTGGCTAATTTGAGGAAGATGATGAAGAAGAAGATGGAGTTGGTGGTGGTTTGAGGAGGAAGGAGATGGAGATGGTGGAGTTGTTGGAGATGGAGGAGTTGTGTGGAGATGGCCGCCGGAGTTGGGGTCTCCTCGCCGGCGTCGTGGTGCCGGAGGCGCCGGCGGTGGTGGCCGGTTGGGGCGCGGCTTGGTCGTCGGCCACAAATGGAGGAGAAGAAGAAAAGAAGAGAAAGGAGAAGAAAGATAAGAAAGAAAGAAAAAATAAGGAAAAGGAAGAGAAAAGAAAAAGTAAAAGGAGAAAGGGATTGATGGGAAGGGGGAGGTAAGGTCGCCCACGTGGAGGAATGGGCTGTGGAGTTGGTGGAAGAAAAGAAAAGGAAAGAAAGAAAATAAAAGATTCGACAAAAAAATAATAATATTATAATATGGTCGAGAAATATCGACTGTTCCAGAAAAATCCTCAAAAATACCCAGAGGTAGAGAAAACGTCATCTGAGGGAATAATATGAAATCGGTTTTAGAAATAAAATCCCGTTTTCAAATTAAAATCGGAAGTCGGTCAGCGGTTGGTCGACACCGATTTGAAGATTTCAATTTAATTCAGGAAAATTCCAGAAAATCATAGAAAATCTAAAATATTGGAAAATGATGTTTAAAACTGAAATCGGTCAAATCTAAATACCAGAAAGACCAAATCGAGTAATACCCTAAGATTGGGTCCTTGGTTCAGACTAGGGCTGACTCCGAGTCGCGAATCCGGATCCAAGACAAAACGATCATATAATTAATTCATAATAACAAAACAAATACAGGAAGTAAATCGAAAAATACGATCGAAAAATCTGAATACGCAACTAAGTACGTATTCTGGGAGCGGGGTGTTACACTTCCATTGCTCACGAGTTGCATGCAGCATGAGATCCTGATATTAACTCTGTCTGTATCAGAGGGGGTACGCCTCGGTCTACTCTCTGTACCTTGATCGAGCTGCCATTTTTCACAGCCAACCCGTCCCAGAGACCAACTCCACCTCCACCACCATAGTTTCGGCGTGATGTACCAGTGCTGCTGTCATGACCACTACCTTAGCCCGATTGAGATGCTTCGTGAGGGGAGCCTCCATCGACAAGGTCGAGTTTCTCCCATCCGGGACAAGGCGAGTAATGATGAGGACATCACCAGCTGCTAGTTATTTTTATGTCTTAGTTTATTTTGAATTTAGTATTTTCTTTATTGTGTTTTAGTACCACATCAGTTATAACTGAGAACTAGACTTTTGTAAAGCCTATAAATAAGGCTCAGTACTTCTTATTCAGCAGATAATGAATAATTAAAACTTTTCCAGTCAAATTTCTTGTGCCCTTGAGTTCTTGAGTTTTGAGTGCGAAGCGTGATGTAAGGGTTGTGAAGCCCGCGCAAGGGGTGCGAAGCCAAAGCTATCGATTCTTTTCTAAATCCTAATCCTTCTTTTCTAGTTCTTCGATTCAAAACCCTAGTTTTTCAGTTTTAGTTCGAAGGTGATTGTAATCCTCCCCGTATTACATCAATAACAAAGTGCAGGTGGAAGTGACTAAGCATGACAGACGAGGACCCGCCTAAATAGCAAAAAGATGAACACTAAGATAGGTAACTATTGTTATCAGTTCTATTTCAAAATGCCAGTGGCATAAGATGTCACAGATATCAAGTTCTGGACCATCACACTTTATTGCTGTATCATCTATAACATATGTCCGTTATATACTTATATGTTCTTGACAGGTAAAAGGTAGAGCAGTAAAATTTTCCTAAGCAAAATTTTCCTAAAATATACCGCTCAATTGAAGAATTTGGATAAGCTAACCTTCTCACATATAAGGGAATCAATAATCACTTGCAAATTTTCAGGTTCCATGGAAGAGGATTTATTTTGCCAGTCGCGGTAATAAAAGCTCTCCATTTGCTAGCCACGACGAAGGGATTAAGAAGTACTTGCAACCAGCATGAACCATCAAACTTTTCCCAAGGATTAACTTTTCATGATTTTGGCGTTGTTAAGCTTGGTAGCTCTGCAACATATATCAGCTGATGAGCTGTCTTAAATTTTCAACTAACAAATAAATAACACAAATGTATGGAGTGTAGTTGTGGGTTTTATACTACTAAGGTTGTCTTCCAAGCACGCAACTTCAGACAGTTCCACAGTGCAAGTTTCACAAGGTCTAGAATCAGAAGGAAGGCCAACACCAAATCACCAGGCTTCACTTTGCTGGCACTTTCAAAGAAAAAATAGCCATAGATTTCAGGAACCAACACACGCTTTGCACCATGAGCTTGCTCAGGGAGAAGATTCCATGAGGACATATAAGAGAAGCAGTAGGTCCAGCATCGGCATCGCAAGGATTATCAGCATTTTTCTACGAAGCCACTGTACAACCTACAACACATACAGAAATCACAAAGATATTATACATACATACATACATACACATACATACTTTTTTTTAAACAATAAAATTACTTTATTAATCAAAAGAGGAGTAGAAAACATTCCATGAATCCAAGCTCTCTAATAACTCTCACATGAGACCCTAACCACTCAATACAGCTCTTAATAACTAAGGTAACCCCAAATCATGCATACGCACATGCATACATACATAGATACATACATATCTAGGCACATAGATACATGTGTGTGCGCGCACGCGCACATGTGGGGGGGGGAGAGGGGGAGAGAGAGAGAGAGAGAGAGAGAGAGAGAGGAGAGAGAGAGAGAGAGGAGAGAGAGAGAGAGAGAGCTTTTACAGAATTTCCAGACATTGAGTAATGTGAGAGCAGTATCATACTTCCTTGATATAATATTAGAAGGGGAGTAAAAACTGAAGGCGTTATTCATTTGGACAGACCCTTTGAGAAAACCTGGAAAGGAAACATGTAACATCATGACATATGTTCAGGAATTGAAGGAAAAAGTGCATGAGATGCCAGTAGGAGCATATATTGCTTTCTTTCTTATTTACTTCAAATCCACTCTTTTCAAAGTTTAAGGCTGTATATGCGAAGGATGTCCTCTGAGAACAGACATCAGTTATCGTGAAAAGGGCATAACCACCAGCTTGCATCTCTAGACACACTGAGCAAGGGAATTTACAAGCCCTGGTGCTATTATAAATACATCCCAGTATAGATAATATGTGGTAAAAGTAATTTCCTTGGAAAAGCGCATAGGGTACTTGGTGTTATCTCTCATCCTTTCCTACTCATTACTGAATAGCTCTTCTGCCATTATATTGAAACAAATGGCAGGTTTGCAATCAATAATACAAGTTTTACCTTTCTTAAGTAACCAATCAACTATCAGCAACATTAAGAGCATCCATCTGATGACAGAAGGTAATAACAGGCTCTAGGGACCATCTACTCCAGAACAAAAGAGTGGAAGCTTCAAAACATTAGAGAAGCATTACAATCAGGCTACTTAGGATAGAGTGCAACATGCAAGAGGGGCAGACTCGGACACGTGTTTCAAAAATAAACAATTGAAGCATCACAATCATTTGTCAGGTCTACCAGTCCTTTTTGTGTTGAATTTTAAATGTTGTTGAAAATAAGTAAGTAAAAAAAATAAATTAAGCATTTGGTCAGCAATGGTGTTCCAAAAAAGAGTTGGTGTATGTTTCATGATGCACTTGAGCAATTTTAATGTATACAAAAGGCCATTGTAATAACCACCAAAACTTGCCCGACCAAAAAAATACTCTCATATAGTCAAATTTTTATAATATTGAATACTGTCATAAATCTTCAAACAGAAAGGGTCCTAGAAACAGGAAACTTACTACTTCACTCTAATTGAAAAAAAAATCAGATTCTCTATAGATTTGGAACTTACAGGATTTTAGAGAATCTTAATATCGATGACTGTTTGTTTGTAAAGTTATCAAGCCAAAGTAGAAACACAGCCATGTGCATAGACAAGATAATCACAGAATTGAAACTTCTTGTCAGAACTGAAAAATTTCAAAATCATGATTTCAGAAGATTTCCATACGTTTTAACCTATCCAGCCACTCATATATAAAAATTTTATGAATTACTTTTTTAAAAAATCCACCTAAATCACATACTTTTTTGATTTGTTAGGCATCCAAATCCACCATGGTTCTAATTATCGGCAAATATATCGGTTTGGATCCATATCGATACGATTCGATAAAAAAAATCGGACATATTGGTTTGAGCCGATATCAACTGGTATTGACCGATACTGACTGATATATTAGCTGATATGTATTAGCCCGACAGCTACCAATATTGCATCTTCTTTTCTTTGGGTTTCTTTCTTAACAACCAGCTTTGGGCCCAACTTTTAAGCTATATTATGCTATTATTAAGAACTAGAGACTTATGAATGTTTTCTATATTTATAGTTATAATATTGTTTAATTTTATTGTTTATGCATACTTTTTATCACTTTATTTATGTGGTTAAAGGCAAGCTGAGAATTGAAATGGGCAATACTTTTTATTTTATTTTATTTATATATCAAGTTTTATGTGTTTTTTGTAATTCTATGCATATCTTTTGCTTTTTACAAGTAAGTCTCTTACTCAAAAACTTAAATTAAAGAGTAAAAATTTCATCCTATTTTCCTTTCATTCATCCAATTTCAAGTAAGTAATAAGCTTTCATGATAGAATTAATTAGCAAAATTTTTTATTTTATTTGTTGCATTGTGTGTATATCCCTTATACTTGCATGCTTTGCATGCATGTATTCACATATTTATCAATAAATGACATATAGAACTTTACAATTACCTTTAAGTTATCAATATTGATATATATGATGTCTATATGTACAACCGATATGATCCCATATACCCGGTATATTGCCCGATATTACTATCCCATATGAAAAAGCCCCAACCGATATGAACCCCGATATCTGATATTTAGAACCTTGAATGCACCAAAGTAATTTCTTTAGTTTCAAGTTATTTTTCAATATGAACCTTGCCTATCAAATTATCAATTGGCTTGAGGGACTATGGCTCTTAACATCAAAACACATTCTAAAAGAGTTGAAATGATCTGGCCCATCAAGGCCAGAAACTGAACAGTAAATCAAATCAAACATAATAACAAGGAACCTCAGAGAACTTGGATTTGCCGTAGAGCTGTCTTCAGTTAGTAGTTAGTTCTGTGCCTAAGGGTGGTAGCGGTTTGTAGCATGCATATCCAAAACATAAAACGAGGGAACACTATTGTCAAAGAAGAAGAGAAGACTCAACTTTGGAGAATCATACCATGCCTTGGACACTAAATAAGAAGTACCATCTGGGCAGTTCCAGCAAGAGCTGCTTCTGCCAGGTGTCTTAAGGAAGCTCTTTGATCTCGATAGTCATCTGCACATACTGTGCTCTGGCTGCATCCTTAAGACAGTCAGTGCAGTAATCATCACTGGTCAATGCTGGACCCCCTCCATACTAATGTTTAGTTTACATGAAATAAAAATCAACAAAAATTAGTGCATGGAAGACACAAGTTAGAGGGAAAATGCAAGATGTGAAATTTGCCAAGTAAGAAAGGAAGAACAGATATCTTGAAGACTTTAACAATAACAAGTTAAACTATATGCAAGCAGAACTATCTTTGGAAGAGGCAAAAGTTTGACACCAGAAATAAGATTAAATTTTCCTTCCCAAAGCTAACTAAAATTGTGGCAAAGGCACGAGACAAATCAGTATATGTGAAATCAGAATATTATGAAGAAAAATAAACCTACAGAAGCAAATGAGATTCAGTAATTGGAATTAAGTATGTTCGGCTCCGGGACTTCATATTCATGCCACAATCTCCCTAGGCTATGAACTTCAAGAGCTTTTTTTTTTAAAAGAAAAGCAGGACTGACAGAAGCTTGAATTCTTCCCGATAAACATGATGCATATACGACTAGATTCTTAATATTCCATCTTATAATGGAGGTTTTGACCATCCTACCAAAGCTACATAACTTCAGAAAGCTAACCATTATATCATCCTTTATTCCCTTGCATAAGCTAGCACTAATTGGATAAGATACAGCTACCCTTTGCACAAAAAGTGAGCCATCATATCCACTGGGGACGTGGGGGGTGGGGGGGGGGGGTGGTTTTGTGTTGTGGTGGTGTTGTTTCCATGTCCTAATGAACTGCCATAAATTGGAGAAGACCAAAACCCAGTTGTCAAATGGTTTTAAGAGGATAATTGGTAATTGGTGCCAAAAACAACAGTCTCCTAATTAGCTTTGAATAAATTATTATAATGTCCACAGGCATGCAAGTACCCTGTTGAAGAACAAAAATTACAGGAGGCAAGTGAAACAAAGGTAAAAGAACAAATCAAACATTAAGTATAAATCATAGACTATCCAGTAAAGATCAAACTGTCAAATATCAAAAAAAATAAAATGTTTTCCACTTAAACAACATGATAAGCCATCAGCTTTGGTGTAAACATACTTTAGAGCGTAACTTGTGCCAAGCAGTATTTGACAGACGTTTCATGGAGGTAATCTTTGAAAATGGGACTTTTCCATGTGAGCACTGAATCGGTGTGTTATCAAGAGAGCTGCAAGAAACAGCAGACAGTAACATTAGTAATAATAATTATTTTTTAAAAATATACCTTATAGGCATACATAACAAGAATAATCATCAACAAGCCTTCTTCTCATTAAAATGGGCTAGGCTATGAAGCAAAAGGTTCCATGAAACTTCCAGGATGTTGTCAACTAGATATCAATCCTGTATTTCCCAATTCCTGAACAAGGAAGCTATGGACATAGTAGTAAAATCCTAAAAGAATTCATAGTACGAAACCCTACCTTATTAGTCATAAAGTCTAAATTTGTGCAAGCAATAGGTAATTGCACCGAGCTCCACAGGCACAAAAGAAGAAAGATGGAAAAGAAGTTATAGGTAATTTCACTGAGCTCCACATGCACAAAAAGAAGCCAAAGAGAAACAAAAAACATTCCAAACGACTGAAATCTCATAGTCTGGTAGCACAAATACTTTGACGAAGGAGACGTACTTGCGTCAGATACTTTCCTGATACTTGGATACTTAAATACTTGACTAATACTTGACCGACACGTGTTAGATACTCTTCTAACATAGCCTAGACAAATCTCATAGCCTAGTAGCTCATAGCATTTCAAGACCAAAATACTTTAAATGCAAGACCTCAACTTCAAAACAATATTCCTTCCTACCACCTTCTCTATATTGTCATCTGAGTCTCTTGCTTTTAAATTTTCAATGTTCTATAAGCCTCACATACACCCACTCATGTACATTGTGCTTCTGAAAGAAAGGACTTCATGAGCATCTGAAAACTTATTATATCAAGGGAAATATAAAGTCAATTCACAAACCTAATGTTGGACTTAAAATCCATTATTCCATTTCTATTTTAACATTTGTGGTGCAGTGATGGGTTTTATCTCCTACAATCCTTAATCAGATACAGCTTGAAAATAATTCTGTTTTGCTCAAATATAATCAACCATTAGTGTGGGGTGTGCCTCTGCGCGCGCGCGCGCACAGAGAGAAGAGAGAGAGAGAGAGAGAGAGAGAGAGAGAGAGAGAGAGAGAGAGAGAGAGAGAGAGACTTGTGTAGTTCCGGAAGGATTTGAACCCCAAATCCTTCCCACTCAAAAACGAACATCCGACATTCAAATACTTTTTGTCCATCCATTGAAGTTATCTATATTGTTTAAAGTAGCTAAAAATCAAAAATAAAGTGTTTTAATACTTTTTGTCCATCCATCAAGGCGCAAAATGGACGGCCGAAAATAGTGAGTTGGTTAGATCTATGTCTTTAGACATACAAATTCTCGATCCGACCATTTGATCATGATCTAAACATTTAAAAATCCCTACAAACTAATTTTGTAGGTTTCAAATGTTCTACACTGTTAAACTAACCAATTAACTATTTAGGCCGTTGTTTTCTCCTACCTGATGCATGGGCAAAAAGTATTTAAAATACTTGATTTTTTATTTATAAATACTTGAAATAATACAGATAAACTTCAACAGAATGGATCTTGTATTCGGATGATGTATGGTTGTATTTGAGTGTGAAGGATTCGGGCTCGAATCCTTTCGGAACTACACAACTCTCTCTCTCTTTATATATATATATATATATATATATATTATATATATATATATAATATATATGAAAATATTCCGGTGAGCACCGAGCTTACTTAACGCTTCGTGCGAACTCCCAAACCATCACTCAAGGATGATCCGAACCGTTCATCTTGATCTACACTCTCTAATTAGACTACCAATCAAAAATCACGTGATTCCAACCCCTTCTACCCATGCATCAATTGACATCTTTATTCTACGGCTAATAAAACTAGTTTTGATAGCCACTTATGCATGGGTAAAAAGGGTCAGCATCGCGAGATTTTTGATTGGCAGCCTAATTAGAGTGTGTAGAACAAGATGAATGGTTCAGATCATCCATGGGGGATGGTTTAAGAGTCCGCACGAAGCTTCGGAAAGGTCGGTGCTCACCAGAATATTTCCACGCACATATATATAGGGACAGACTTGTGTCCTTCCAAAAGGATTTAAGGCCGAATCCTTCTCACTCAAATACCAACATCCGACATTCGAATACAAGATCCACTCCGTTGAAGTTGATCTAGATTATTTCAAGTATCTATAAACCAAAAATCAAGCGTTTTGAATATTTTTTGCCCATGCATCAAGTAAGAGAAAAAACGGACGGCCTAAATAGTGAGTTGGTTAGTTTAACGGTGTAGAACATTTGAAATCTAATAAAAATTGGTTTGTAGGGTTTTTAAATGTTTAGATCATAATCAAATGGCCGGATTGAGAATTTGTATGTCTAAAGACATAAATCTAACCAATTCACTACTTTCGGTCGTCCATTTTGCGCCACTTGATGGATGGGCAATAATATTCAAAATACTTGATTTTTAGTTTATAGATACTTGAAATAATATAGATCAACTTCAATGGAGTAGATCTTGCATTCGAATGTTGAACGGTTGTATTTAAGTTGGAAGGACTCGAGCTCAAATCCTTTTGGAAGGACACAAGTCTATCTATCTATCTATACACACACACATAGGGAACACAGGTTCAATAATGGGTTTTTAGATTACTATGTACAAGAGTTATCATGTTGAGCACCCTAGTGCCATCCTATCGATGATCCACTTTGTAGATATTGATCTATACACATTAATTAGTGTTAAGATGAAAAATCAAGTGATTTGAATCCAGTTTAACCATGACGCATGTTCATTATATTTCTTCAAACTAAGCTTAATTTCATCCTTACAAAAGGGAAAGAATTTGATGCACATGTTACATAAGCAATGTTTTCCAAAAACAATTGATTTTTCATCCTTACACTAATTAATGTGTGTAGATCAAGATGTACGGAGCGAATCATCCTTAGGATGGCCCTACAATACTCGACAAGCATCTATTGTAGATAGCAATCTACAAGACCATTACATATCCTGTTTGCCCATATTATATAAAATTATATTATATTGTATATATAAATATAATGATTATACAAACTGTTTAAACTACGTATAGAGTTATCTTTCCTTCAAATACACAAAAGGTGCTCTTTTCAGGTATAACTAACATTTTTCATCCTGCATAAGAAATGCCCACCAGATGTTTTCTGAAACTTAAAACAACAAAATTTTATAAGTTATATTTTAGGCCTTTAGAGAGGAATTATTTGACATATCGCATGAGATAGTTGTTCAAAAATACTCTCTTTATTATCAAATTCTTGTGCGGCAACGTTAAAAATAATTCACAGGTGATATGAGAAAAGTACCTCTCGGGTACTTTGCAAGTGAAAATAGCAACTCTAAGAAGCTAAAATTTTGTTGTAGGCATAAAAGCATCTAGAAACAGTAAAACATCCAAATATAAAACGATTTGACATATTCGGCAATAAAACTATTTTGGTCATGTTCATCAAGTTAGAAGCAGGAACTAGCAGAGAAGCAATAGCAAATATTGACAGCTCATCATTGTTCCTGTAAATAATAAAATAGACCATCAAATTCACGCATCTCATATTCCAAGCATTAGGGCACTTGAATCTATATGTATTTCCTAATTATAAGCATACCAAAATGCAAACAAGTATTTGCTACTGAAGGAGAGAATTGGCTGCTACATACGGAGGAGTTATGTTATCTGCCCACTGGCGAAGCCAATCCGCTGAAATCCAGAAATACAAATCTTCAAGCGAGTTAACTGGAGCTTCAGATAGGATTGATTTAACTTCTTCTCGGCGTTCGGTTATATAAGATACCTGCTTATCCTTTCTTTCTTGGTATTCCTCACAAGCTTGGTCGTATGACACATTCAACTCTTGTATCTCCTTTTGCAGAGGAAACGGAAGAGAGCTTTTATTTACATCTATTTCCATATTGGTTATTTTACTAGTTCTGTTGGAACTGCTTCCATCCTCTTCAATGTTTACACAAGTATACATCAACATGTATGCATCAGTTGATGAAAATACCTCCTCTTTGCTAGAGGTATGGTTAACTAAAGTAGGTGCCTTATTAGGTTCAACATTATAGCCATTTTCAACAGGTTCGACCTGCTCAGAACCATCCAACTGCACCTTTGGATCCACTTTTGCAGTTAAGACTTCTCCAAAGGGGTGGAACCCCAGCTTAGAGACATGTTCATCATCAAATTCCCACCACTGCCCACTGTTCTCATCCTTTATATGAGCCACATAGTGTCCACTGTTCACAGCTGTACCCTTGTGAATCAGTATGGCTGACAATTCATACATTAACTGAGATTCAGAAGGGAAACAGAGTCGCGTTCCCATATTCAGCCGCCTAGGAAAACTAAATGCAGAAGTTATTTTTTTCTTTGTTGTTGTCTGCAGAAATCAAACATTTAAAAAACAAGCAAAATCACAAATGATAAATGTCATTAGCACAGGTGCACCACATTGCCAAAACAAGCTGGATGCCAATTATCAAAATGAAACTACGTGTACCTTGGGGAGGAACACATAACGCTTAAGCTGGAAGTTGAGCACGGAAGGAAGTGACCGCAATTTAATACTGCGTGTAGCATCAACTCTTTTTCCACATGACTCACAGAAATACTGATTTCTCCATCTAATTTTTCCAGGCTAAGATAATCATCCAAACTTTCATCTAAATTGTTTAAACCCTTGATGTTTAGCTCAAGCTCATAAAAGTCCTCCATCTTTGAAGATGCATCCGAATCTTTTCCACACACTGAGCACCTTCAAACTACACATTATCAGGCTATGATTTATTTATCTCCAAAAATTAGCAACTAATGCCCAGAATATCCATGAGAACGTAAGTTCAGAGAAGAGAAACAATAGATAACTTAATGCATTTAAACAAGTAATTGGCAGCAACAAGTAACATACATTGTTGAAGTCACCAGAAAAAGAAAAAAACAGCATACTCCAATAAAAAGAGCAAAACTGTATCTGCTAACAAATGATTGAATAAGATAAATGAAAGACATAAAACGGGCATGTATATGCACACATCTTCATTGATCCACGCTTTCATGGGTCCAGGAGAAATTTGTCGTAGTTATATATAATGAAAAAACTGTATTTACTCATGAATTATAGACTATTTCAGGTTGCAAGTTCTGTTCCAAAAAGTGAAATTCGACATGCATTGTCCCTCAACACTGATTTAGTCTAATTCAGGTTTGGAAGCATGCATAATGTGACATTCCGCCAAGGCAGCATCCTCAACTAACAAAACCTTTCTTAATCATGGTTTCTATTATGGGATGATTCCGATATATATCAGCAATATCACATTGGGCTGAGGTAATCCAACATGGTTGAAATTAATAATATCAGCCAATATCAGACGTACTACAAATCATTGGCCGATACTAATATCTGTACCGATACCGAGATATTAAACCATGTTCTTAATGTTATAAAGGATAAAAAAAAGAATCAAGAAATCAAGTAGCAAGGTGCGATAACGATTTTAGACTCAGTTTAATGATGCGAGGATACAAGAAATTAGACAGTGATTCCATAAAATAGAATTTTCTGCCTCTAATAACTAGATTCAAGAACCAGTTCTACTTACCAGCCGGATACTTCTTCAAGTTATTTTCAAAGAAATGATGTATTAACCCCAAGGAACGTAGTACACCAGTAATACACAGATGAACAATTCAATATAGTAATAAACGTACGGATAACTGAACATAAACAGGCTTATACTTAAGTACATATTCATAGTTTAACAGATAGGCCCCAAAGGGAAATACAAGGATGCTTTTGCACTTATCTTTGATATCTTTCAAAATAAATAAACTAAAGAATAAAGGACAGAAAATTATAGATGTCGAGGCCCCATTTAACAAATAGTCAGAAGATATAAATCATAAGCTATCTAGAGTTTTAGCAATTAACATGTAATTTACAGGCACTTGATGATCAATTTCACATGAATACCGACCATCTAAATGTTAAAGAAAATACAATTATGACTAGATTGAGCTCAGTAGCCAATAGCTACCTATGAAGCATGGACAAGAATACATACAGTGAATATGAAACAAAAAAGGGCTATGCAAGTAGGGGTGCAACTTTTAGGCGGGTCGGGTTTGTTGAAACCCAAATTCGAGCTATGCAAATTTGGAAGTTTTCGGGACAATAAAATGGTCAAAAACAGAATATCAACAGGGCCAACTTGGGTTGCCCTTGCAAAATTGCCTTGTCCATACCTGACTGGACCCAAGTCAGCTTGGCTGCTTCTCAACCAAAGTCCTAACGCACTGGGTTCACTCGAACCAAATCCGGTAAAAGATCAATTTGATTTTTATTTTTATTTTTGGGTGGGGGTTTTGTGGGGGGGGGGGGGGGGGGGGTGTTTATTGAGAGGAAGCGAAGTGGAGGAGGTCAAGGAGAAGAGGCAAATTGATGATCTAGTGCTCTTTATTGTTTTTTATTGAGAAGGATTCGAGATAGATTTTGCTTGATTGTCACAATTTTCTCCTAAAAGAGGTGGACGAGTTTCGTTGCATGGTAGGCACGACAGTTATGTTGCTTGACCTTTCACAATCCAAGGCAACATGCACTATAAGCGGGAGCATTATGGGAACAAACAGGGAAATGTTAGCACAAATAATTGGACTTCTTTTATGGGTTTCTCGGAGTGGGGAAATTGGAATTCAAGTTGGCCTAAAGCGAGGTTTTGGGGGAAACATGACCATGTGTTTTCTTGATTTTTTTTTTTTGGGTTCATTCATGGCTAGCTTCGAGAGGAAAGGAATAGAGAAGGGGAGAAGATTGAAGGTGCATTTTGTGAAGAGAAAAAAACTAGTATGTGGTTTTCTAACATTTTGTTGAAGATTAGGTTGAGCCGGTTGGTTTACCGAACCACCACAACTATACTCTACCTGATTTTTAGGTTCCAAGTGTGACTCGATTTCAAATGTCCAAAGATGGAAAATACTCGGTCTGGGCAGGTGGGTTGGGTCAGGTATAAGCCCTCCCAACTTGCACCCCTAAGGGAAGGTTCCAAAAAAATATAGCACACATGCACAACATGGTTCCCAGACACAACTCAGTTGCACACAGGATACAGGAGGCTGGAATCATGATTGTATCCATTTAGTTATTTTTCCATTTTTTTCTTTATGCACCTGTCGTGTACCAAAGCTATATCCGTGTCTGGTGAGCCGAATTCAGGTACCTTCCTCTATTTAACGTCTCGGTGCTTCCAAGGCAACCACCTATCAACTTCTCAAGCACAACTTTTGTCGCCTTTAAAGTTTTACTTTACAAAGTGACAGGTTAATTTATCATCTTCCACTGAGCTCTCTGATCTCAACTTCAAAGGTGGGGCAAAATAAAGTAGTAAAGTACTCATTTCAATTTTCAATAAAGTAATGGTTCTAAAACTATTATTATTGCAAAAAAGAAAAAGAAAAACCATTTAACATTAGCATGTAACGAAGATTCTAAAAACAACTCAATTTTAAATTCCCATGTGCGTGTTCTCTTTAAATAATTTTCTTCTGGTCTATAGAAAGGGATTACTCAAATACCATCTGAAAAAGAAAGCGACAGGAAAACAAAACAACAATTCCACAGAAGTTAAAAAACTTTCAGGACAGTGCTCAAACAAGTACTATGAAGTATCAACAAGATAGAAACAAAATAAATAACAGAAAGAAACAAAATTTTCTATAAAGCATATAATAACTCAAGGACAAAGTTCCTTGTCTATATGACAAGAAACAAGATAACTGCAGCAGCAAGAAACTTCTCCAGAAAGTAAGTAGATAACAAACTTTACTACAAAGAATTTGATCTAGTTTCTTACCGGGTCACATGCGAAACGCTTCCACGAAATAGATCTTGTACAACAGTTTTAGCATTGGAAATCTTTGAATGACTCAAAGAGCGCTCCAGTAAAGAAAGAAATAAGGTAAGGAATTCATGGCTATCTTGCTGAACTCCATTGTCCAGCTCCAATGTCTTAATGAATGGAGCAGAGTCAATAAATGCCATTTTGCTTGAATGTAATTGCACAAATAGCCGTGCAAGTTGATCTAAGACAGGGTGCTGCTTCAAAAGATCAGGTTCAACAGAGAATATGCCTGCCCTGAAAGGTGTTCATATAAAGGCATTGAAGAATACTATGGCATAGCAGGTGGCGCCCAGATTAGTCAACCCAGCAGGCGTGTCTGTGGAAGAACGAAGATCCTTGCAAGGATTTGGTCCAAAGACTGAATAATATCTGACATCTTCTGCCATAAGCCAGCCTTCCTATTTCCATTAGACGGTGGAAAACCACAAAAGCAATTAGGGGAGTCTTTTGAATTTCCTCGGCAGCCCTCACAAATCGGCTTCCAGACCAAGTATAGCTGGCGAACATCGGTTGAGAAATCTCACCAGTTAAATGGATCTTTCTGCACAAATAAGGTAGCTTTAAGCAACAAAAAGGCGTAAAGATCAGTAAATCATTAACCTGCAAAGTGCATTCAACAAACCTAAGCGTCTCAATAGAAGAATCATCACCATCTTCAGTCCTTTGTCTTTTGTTTTTACTGCGAGTATTTGGTCTACTCATCGCTTTTACTGCAAGTATTTAGTTCTCATCTAACAGTGAATGAATCATCTATCTTTGAGTAGGCTAACTCTCACTTGTTCAATCTAATAATCCAGAACAATAACAAACAAAGTGAGAGAACTTCCTGGCATCAGAAGATGGATCAATTTATGTGATACTATTGAGTTATTATCTAATATATCAACTTCTGACAAATAAACCAAATTTAAAGAAAACAATTAACAAAAGAAAGAAAGAAAGAAAGAACAAGAAGTAACTAACGTCAAGTCCTGACGCCACTATCCAAGCGACAAAAGAGAAAGAAAGACTGAAAGAAAGAAATCGACTCCACATCCTGACATTGACAAGTGCAGCACAGCATTGATCAATGTCTCAATCTAATGATGCAACATTCAGTTTTTTTTGTTGTCAAGTAACTTTCAGGAACCATTAGAAAGGAAAATTGAAGCAGCAGCAGCAACTTACAAGAACATTTATGAAAAAAAAAAAAAAAGTAAATGCAATCACAACCAAGATTAATAACTGGATTTTGTAATATTCTTGATGATTCCTTAAAGCAAACACATAGTTTATCGGTCAATATAGATTTTTTTAAAAAAAAAAGCAAATGCTTTGCTTTTATAGAACCGTGATTTCATTTTAAACAAGATATTTAAGGAAGTTGCTCAAACCAATAACTAACAATCGATTTTCAAGCAGTGCTACCTCATTGTCCAGCATTATTCAGCATAAGACCATCATTAAATATATGAAATGATTCATATAGCACCGCATAACTTCCGGCTAAATTTTGCTGTTCTTGCTTCTGGTGGGCCTCACTAGAAAGAAGGCAGATCTAAGAAGAACTTTGAGCTGACATTAGCTATCTTAAATACATCACCTTGTCCTGGTATTGATGGAAATTCAAGTCAGAACAGCCGAAAATTTAGTTTAAGATGGTGGTTTTGAAGATAGAAGGGAGACTGGAACCCTCAGACATGTTTAACAGTTGGATTTAAGAAAAGGAATTAGAAAGTGGTGATTCCACAATAAATTCTGATTCAGAAAAATGGGTTTAGGATCCAATTAGATACATAGCCAAAAACATGTGTGGCAAATGGAAGTGGCTCCTAGAAATTAGGAAAGAAATCAAAACATGGAAAGGATACCACAAACACATTCCTTTCCTTACTTCCGATGTTTGGTGGTTGGAATTTGGCAAAGGAAGAGAAGGATCATAAAGAAATAAACCAGCACAAAAACAACAGAAGAGCCTATATCATTTATCATGTTAACAGAAGTTACCTCTTTGACAGAAATTCCTATCATTTATCAATAAAGATGTTGCCACGGCAGAGAGAGGGAGAGGGAGAGGGGGTGACAAACTGGGGAAGTATCAGCCGGCCCCTACCATAAGAGTTCTTTTTAACTAACGGGTTGAGTTAAAACAGCAAAACAATGAACCTGAACCAACTTCTCTTTAACTTGTAGTATCATTATCAAATACTAAGTGATTGAAAACGCACTTTCAACAATAAAGAAAAAACTTTCTTCCACTAATTAACAAACAACATATTCATTTTTCCATGCTTGAAGCAATGTTAATTTAGGTCTACCCTTAATCCTGGTCTGTGATCCTATACAACAACAACTAAGTCATTTGTCCCAAGTATTTGGGGTAGGCTACATGAACCAAAAGAGAATTACGCCGGATCGGGCTGGTCTGTAATCCTATCCCTCCTTTTAACTAGGGGTGTTAGTGGTCTCTACTACACGTGCAAACCTCGCAAAAAACGATCCCTTATATTACTCAGTTGATGTTATGCTACTAGTATAAAAGCAAAATTTTATCCTATCATTTAGTATGTTGCCACTCATCCATCTCAACATTCTCATTACAATTATACTCTTCTTCTTCTTCTTCTTCTTCTTCTTCTTTTTAAGAACATGTTGTTTCTTAATTGTCTAACATTCTGACCCATAAAGAATAGATGGTCATATAGTAGTCATCTTATGAAATTTTTCTTTCAACTAAACGTGATTCTAGGATCATAGTTCTAAGAAAAGAACTCCATTTTAACATGCTTGCTTTGATTCTATGATCTACATTCTCATCTCACCACAATGATGAATGCATTACCTTATATAGCAAAAATGATCATTCCTTTGCCATCATAAAAAACTATATCTTGTCATTACCTATACTTTCGCTAAAGTAGCGTTCTAAATAATCAATTTTCATCATACAATAAATTAAAAAAAATAAACTTTTCTTTGCTATTCTATTTTAAAATCATCCCCGTTGTAGACTAATCAACTAATATATTTCATCTACAAAAAATGCACAATGGGGCATCATCATGCATATAACTAAAAGTTCATCCATGTTTATTGCAAAAGAGATAAGAACTTACAATTGGTCACCAGTAAAAGCCCATAGTGATAGAGAATGAATACCTCTCCCTTCGATTGTTATCACACTGATGAGTATCTCACATCCTTAAATTTAATTACACAACTACAACAACAACAACTAAGCCATTTGTCCCAAGTATTTTGGGTAGGCTACATGAACCAAAAGAGAATTACGCCGGATCTGGCACATGGATCAGCTTTCTCCACTCATTCCTATCGAGCAATATGCTTCATTAAGACCTTTAGCCTCTATATCTTGTCGTATCACCTCCATCCATGTTTTCTTCAGTCTCCCCTGCGCTCTTTTAACTTGTCCTAATTTGATACGCTCTACGCGTCGAACTGGCGCATCTGTAGGTTTACGTCGCACATGACCAAATCATCGTAAGTTGTTTTCTCTCATCTTCTCTTTTATAAGGGCTACGCTTATCTTAGTACGAATATCCTCATTCTTACCTTATCTCTCCTCGTGTTACCACACATCCAACGAAGCATGCGCATCTCTGCTACACTCATCTTCTGAACAATATCTTTTTTAACTAAACAATCTGTGTCATGTAACAAAGCTGGCCTAATAACAGTACGATGAAACTTTTCCTTCAGGCATAACAGAATGTTACGGTCGCATAAAACTCCTATTGTGCTCCTTCATTTCAATCAGCCGACTTAAATCCTGTAGTTGACATCACTATTGATCTCCCCATCCTTTTGGATAATAGAACCCAAGTACTTAAAATGACTGCTCATCGGTATTCCTTATCTGTTTAGTCTTACAATACTATAATCTTGAATTCTCTGTTTGCTGAATTTGCACTCCATATACTCTGTTTTGGCCCTACTTAATTTAAAACCTCGAGATTCTAGAGTTTGCCTCCATATCTCCATTTTGACATTTACCCCAGCTCTCGTGTCATCGACCAGGACAATATCATCAACAAATAGCATACACCACGGTATCTCATCCTGAATAGCTTTAGTAAGCTCATCCATTACTATGACAAATAAGAATGGACTCAATGCAGATCCTTGATGCAATCCAATTGTGATAGAAAAATTACTTGTTATGCCTTCACAAGTTCTGACATTTGCCACTATAATCTCAAAATTTAATTACACAACTATGATTATTAAACACTTGTTTCTATTCAAAAGGAAAAAAGTTCCATTCTGAATTTATGCACACTTTCTCTTTCCATAGTTTCATTACAAGACTTGTAATCATGATTATTAGTTGTCTAACTTTGTGTGCCGACGTTATTTTTATAATCAGTACCAACTTTATTCTTATAACCAGTACCACATTGTTGCTCCTTCCTTAAGGCTATTATTGCCACCATATATTGGCCGTTTGGTTCGACCTTAAGTTCTTCTGTGTGTTCCATTAAACAATTTAAGAAACTCCCGCGTTCTTGGATTATGCTTCCCTTATCAGGACTTTGTGCGATCTTTGCTCTTGATAAGCTAATATTACCTACCTCTTTACTCATTCTCTCACTCATTAGTTTTTAACTTACTATGTCAATTATCACAAGTTTTAGATTTAGCCTCGCTAACCACTTCCTTAGCTATCTTTTGTTCTAAATTATTATTCAAAATTTCATATTCCTATTAAAGTCCCTGCAGACCATAACTTCAAAGTTTGTGTGAGGATTGAGGGTAACATATTTATATCCTAACAATTTCTTATCCTTGTATCTTTAGAGAAAATGCATAAATGATCCATATTTTTTAAACTTAGAAGAATTTATTAAGCATCATTTTCTTTGAAAATACTTGTAGTTTTGCGCCAAACCCTTCCAGGATTCTAACCCCCTCTCCCTTTATCAATTTCTCTATAGCAAATATTGCTAGGTAAGCAACACTTTATTGCTAACTTTTATAATTTAGCATACTATTCTCACTATCATGTGTAACTTAACTAACATTATTGTTATTTATTGTGACTAAGACCTTCACCAATTGGATGTAAAGAATGTGTTTGTGCCATGGGGAGTCATAGAAAAAAATATATTCATAGCAACCTCCAAGGGATTTCACTCAGGAAGAAATGAAAAATTGATGATGGGAAGCCATATATAGATTAGAACAATCTCGAATGAGTCACCAAGCAAGAATTATGAGATCAAGTGAGCCTAGGGAGATCAAGAAGCCAACGACTTTGGCTCGTATAAAACAGAAGCTTGGGTAACAAATTGCAGCGTGCGAGCCAGACTTTGGCTACCAAATGAGGACAGCTCATTGGGTATGGCTTAAAAAAAATGTATTGTATGTTTCAATTTTTAATTAAAAAATCCCAACAGCTAACATGAATTATCCCTTTTAGTATGATAATATTGTGTTCCTGTACTATTTCCTTAGTTAATACTCAAGATGAGCACATCAACCACAGTGCAGAACAAAGATAGAAAAATTATTAGTAGCTAATCCTACAAGATGTTGAACACCACCTCCAAATCCTAGTTAAACAAGTAATAATTCTACACAGGCCCCAAACTTTCAGTCACATCTTCATTAACTGCTAAGCCAAGCCAATAAAAATCCCTACTAGTTAGCAGTTAATTTACAGCCTAGAGTTTAAATTATTGTCTCCCTAAAGCCTCAACTTGACAGCAGACTATCATTGGGCACAACAGTTGTATAGCTAACCTAAATTATCATGCCGTATACCAATGGTTTTGAAGTTGTTCTTCTGTATCCTTTTTCAATTCATATCAATAGCAACACCCAATATCATATCGAAGATATTCATGTGTGTAAACTGTTATCTTAGCCTTAGGTCAACCTAACCCCCACCCCCAAAAATTCTCAACACAAATAGGAATGTGTTTGCTCCTCAAGGTTCCACGTGCCAGCATTTTCCATCACCTTGTTTATTGTCCTCATTAGATTGCAACAGCTCTCATGTTCCCTCATATATAATAATCACTTGATTTTTAGTTCCAATTAATCAAAAATCCATTTTAATTTTCTCTAATTCATTGCATTCACTTTTTTTCTTCCATCCACAGTAAACTAGTTATACGTCACATTGTCCATATGATCATTACTTCTAAAGGTAGCAAAAGGTAAAGTGCCAAATGACAAACTCTAATAGCTGAACTGGAGCTGATCAAGTGGACTAAGTAACAAACGTCCACCTCACTAATTTCCACTGTTGATCAGTTAATGACTCAATTTTGTTTTCCCCGCTCAATCAAGATGCTAGAAGGTGAAGTGCAAACAAAGTGTTGAATATGAAAACTAGTTCCATGACCAGTAGAGTTACCAAAATTGAACCAGCTCTATTACAATGTAGAGCAAAACAAGGACACAAGAACACCGCACTTTGTCAATCAAAGAAGAGAATCGTCCCATGCAAATGCAGTACCAAACTAAGCACTTCAGAGGAAAAACTTAGCCTAAAACTAGAACCAAATTAGATACAGAAAATAAGGAATATACCCTAGCTTTCTCACATTCGCAGTAGAAATTCCATCTAATTAAAACATTTAATAAACTCAATAACCGAGACTAAAAGATCATTTTTCCTTTCAAAAATTCACAAGTGAATCGCGATCAAGAAACGCTGCGATCGATACAGGGAAAAAAATCCAGAAATTCTTGCTAAAGATTACCAAAATTAAACTCTATAAAAAGAGAAAGACGAAGAAAATTCAAGAAGAAAACCTCTGTCGATCGGGAGGGGGGCGTTTGTTGCCGCTCTTAATTCCTGGAGCACGAAGAGGAGAGAGATAAAGACAGTGGGCCGACTTCCGAGGCTCTCAGCTTCTGAAAAAAAAGCCAGAAAAAGAGGAAAAAAACGAGGAGGTCGAAGAGAGAGAAGTTTGAGTTACTTTAACCTGGCGGTGACCACACTTGAGTTCACTCGAAATACCAAGACTGCCCCCATATCCTCTTTTACACGTGCTCTTAACTCATTAGCCAACAGGAGTGATGTCTGCGAGCTCTCGCGCAGCAAATACCAGGGGCCAAAAGCGTGCTGGCAATGGAAGTGGGACCCGGACTTACTGACACGTGGCGGTTCTCTAGAATACTCGCCCGCCTTGGTTCACAGTTCAGCGGCGACGATCGAGGCGAGGCAATGGAGCAGAGAGGGCCGACCGGTGCGAAGGGTGAAGTTGAAGTCAGGGAACGGGCGGCCAGCGTACTCGAACTGGGAGGAGAGGAACTACTTGATCTCGGCGATGCGGGCGGCGTAGGAGGGGAGAGGAATGCTAAGAGAGTAAGACGTAGGCGTTAAAAAAAGTGAGTGAGAGAGTTAGGGTTATTAATCAAATGATTATGCGATCAATTGAGCAAAAATGCCATGAAAAAAGCATGTAAGAGCTTAGCTAGGTCACTGGGGGGTTAAGACGAGGAAGAGGTGGCGGCTGGATTTGATGATGGAGGGTAATATATATGTTCATTCTCCTTTTCCGTAACATTTTTGCATGGTAGAATCTCTTGTGAGCAAAATACTCTTATGTTTGGTTGTAGGAATTGAGAGGTGGAAACACTGTGCGTGACATGATCCGCACAATTTCAAGCTGGGTTTTTTGATTGCGTTCGAAGAAAACACACCTAATTTGCTGTGGGGCCCGCATAAAACTGACATGTCAGGGCGTTGGGAGCTATTGGAAATATTGTGCGAGAGCAGCTTTCTGCTCGTGAACCCCCGAAAGTTTTTCGCACAAAACACTTTTTGCACCAAACAACCCGAATCACTCTAGAGCTTACATGCAACTTCCCAAACCATCCCCCAACTTTATGCACCGTCTCCGATTCTCCCCCCTCATAGTGCCACCGCCGAGATGGTAATAGTTCCGGTCGGTCCCCAACCAGCGAATCTGTAGCTTGTCTATGAAGCAAGGAAAATGACAGAATCATAGCTCTCAAATCCGCTCCATAAGTTTGCAGTCACAGTTTCATAACCCCACATCCCATCATCATGTATGAGCTGCGCCATTTTATCTGCCTTCAATGGAATCAACATTGATCAAGGTACGCCATCTGAGCCTAAAAAAACTGAAATTAAAAGAAATTCACTGTTGAAACAATTCAGTAAAGCGTTCGGCTTATTTCTCAATATCTTGACAACAAGATTGACTAGTTTCACTTGTGATATTGGCATAATCACGGAGAAAGGGTGGAAGAGAAAAAGTACTGAAGTTTCCGACAGTGCCATTCATTTAAACAACCATTCTTACAACATCTCCTTATTTCACGGTGGTATTTGTTAGTAACTTTTGAAGGTTCCAGGAATCAATTTGATAAAATGGCATCTCCAGCAATGAGCAGGACCGAGAAAAATTGGCAAAATTGTTCGAAGGGGCTACCCTTGAGGCACAGCCGCAACACTTCAGAATGGTCGAACTGCAGCAGCAGAAAATTGAGTTTGTGGTGTGTACCGATTGTTGAAGATCATTGTGCCATCGAATCTGAGAGGAAAAAAGGAAGAGGACAAATTTTGTATTTGTTACCCATAGGAGTGATTTATCATTGGAAAGATAAATTTATACTGTAGAAATTGGGGAACATGCAGGATGCATCTGAGGAAAGCAGTTAATGTCTCCAACTTCCCCATCAAAAATAGCGAGAGAGGACACTTGAGTGGATCGACATATGGAACTGTTGCTGACATCCAAAATAGCGAAATTTGCTTAATTTTACTTTTCTGTTATTAATTTTTCTTTAAAGCATCAGCAATCCAGTTTTGATTTGGGAGTAACTTATACGGTTATACCTATAGAAATTTATGTACTGAAACGTTACCATTATTGACATCATTACCATCTTTGTGGTGCAGGCTGTTTCTTTGTCTCTGGGACGAATCCGTCCAAGAATATCTGGATTGTTCTCCAGTACCGATCCCCGCCAGAAAGCCAGGTATCCATATGCATGCCGGTAGGAAAATCAACAAATACGCACTGCCTGTTGGCTTCAACTGCTTTGGCATGCAGCATCTGCATGTGTGAAGGTGGAACCATCTCATCTTGCAAACCGGACAGAAAGAGAATTGGTTGATTGATCTGCAATAGTGAAATTTTGACAATAGAAGGTACTAAGATCCAGTTGACGAAGACAACATAGCAAGGAAGACAAAAACATACAAGCATCCCTACGGTTACATCAAGAATCTGAGCTCAATCCTACTAGTAGAAAATTACAGTACTGCCTCTCTATTTTAAGCTTCCATTCCACCAAGTATGATTATGATATACTAAATGTGCAAAAAATTAGAAACTGGCTTTTTAATGTCTCATCACAATGCAGATACACAAAACTAAAAGTTACATCTGCAAGTTGATTAGATCTACCATGCAACCCATTTAATAAGTTGAAAAGTTAAATATTGATGGGGATATAGATATACAACACTGGGACACAGGGTGATGGATCTAACCTGCCCGAGCAAAAAACCATAAACAAATAAAAACTCTTCATTGACAGTGAGAATCCTGAAAAATAAATTAGTTCATGTTCAGCCTAATTAAAATCGTTTTGCATCATAGGTAATGGTGGCTTCTCATTTAGATGGTTAGTCATATATTGTTGCCTCCTGCATGACTCCAGGAAAGTCAATATTATTCGAGAGACTGGCAACACCAGCAACAACAGGAAAAAAAGACCATCCCAGTTAACTCTTGTCGTCCGTTACATGATCCTCTCTCTTTTCGGCTCTATTTAGTGCAACCTCCTGTTGTCAACAACTCATGTCCTTTTTAATACCTCAGCTCTATTTAGTGCAACCTCCTCTGTTGTCAATAACTTATGTACCTTTTTAATACCTCAATTCAGGTGGTCTATCCCTAGTCCTGGCAGGACTGGACCAAGAAGACACGCATGGCTAAAATTTGTCAGACCAAGAAGACACCCATGGCTAAAATATGTTAACTTGCTAATATCAGTGCACTATCTATGATTGTGCCTCTTGCACAAAAAATCCTAGAATGCATGAAACTAAGCCAAATGATGAACTTTTGAATTTATTAATAAAAAGATGTCAAATTCCTTCTGAGATCCTTTCGTCTCTTTATATAGATACAAAAAACAGACTCCCATTCATCAACTCAACTGCTAACTAATACTTCCTACAGAGACTAAGAATACTCACTAAGAATATAATAAGATTAGAATCCCAATTGAATCCAAATTCCAGGAATATTTAAACTGTTCAGCATCATAGGTAAATGAGCTCAGTCATCATGTCTGTAGTAGCAATCTTCCATACCCAGGTGACCTTCAATTCACATACGAAATAAAACCTGACACTAGCACGTGTCACTCTCTTGTTATACATCTGATCTCTAGTCAAATGTATGACAGTATGGCTTCAGAAATCACTATTTTCCCCTTCTGGTGTAAGACAAAATCACTGATGAAACCTCTTAACCAGACAGATACTGATGAGGGCATCACGCCAATGTTTAAAATAACGATAACGTAATGATAACGTTTTTCTTCTGTTATGTTAACATAGGTTATAACGTAACGCATAACGTAGGTTACGCGATTTAATATTTATTTAATAAAAATAAATATATATACTATATTTAGAATTTTTATAAATAGGAAAATAATTTTAAAAAATCTAAATAATATCAAAACAAATATAACATGTTTTAGCAAGTCTCACAATAATTTTTAGTATCACAATAATTTTCATATTCACAAGTTATAATTCACAATTCCATCTACACAAGCAACAATATGATCCACATATTTCATTATAATTCATAATTTTTATCAATGCTATTCAATGTATACAAAAATTCATAATTCAATTTATAATAATTCGTATATCAATTATAATTCATAATTTTTTAGTCATGCTATTCATTATAATTCATAATTCAATTTATAATATGTTATTCAATTATACCCCAGTGTCCTTCACTCTCTCCTATATTTTACTCTCGATCTCTCTCTACTCTCTCCCCCATCACTCTCTATGCTCTCTCTCCATCCGATTTCTCTTTGCTCTCTCCCCCTCCCGATCTCTCTCTGCTTTCTCTCTCCCGATCTTTCTCTAAGAGAGCAGAGAGATCGGGGGAGAGAGCAGAGAGAGGAGTGATCGGGGGAGAGAGCAGAGAGAGATTAGGGGAAAGAGATAGGGGGGACTGAAGAAAGAAAGAGCGCTTACTTGTGCTTGGAGACAGAGAACCACCGCTTAGAGATGATGCCGGGGAGAACTACCAGAGGTAGGTCTTCTTCTTTTGCTGTCGATCGGAGAGGTACGCCTTCTTCTCGGCGCCGATGAGGAGATGATGAGAAGGTTGCAAAGAGGATGACGAGCGAGCGAATTTGGGGGGATTTTTTTTGCCCTAGACCGGAAGAATATGGGTTTTTTTTAATAAAAAGTCGAGTTGCACTGTAACGTAAGTTACGGTGCATTACGTTAATAACATAACGTAACGTAAGTTACGGGCAAAATAACCATAGTTATCAAATATCGTGTTTTTTAGACCTGTTACATAACGATTGGTCGGAGTTACGTTATATAACGAGTTATAACGGGTTTTTTAAAACACTGCATCACGCAGTTCCCATTTATCTTTTCATGCCTTAGCTTATTTAGAGGATTTTGTATTTTGTTTCAGCTTTATTTGTAGTAGATGTTTTAACTTTATTTGTGTTCCTTTGTGGGCGTTTAGTACCACATCAGTTATTTCCCAGTAGTTCTCTTTTGTAAAACCTATATAAGGCCCCCTAAACTATTGTATTGGAATAATTGAATGATTAAAATTTCCTCAAATTATCTGGCTTAATTCTTGAGTTTATTTGCTCTCGAGTTTTGGGGTGAGACGCCCATGTAAGGGGTGGAAACCCAAAATCTTATCTTGTTCTCAATTTCAAATTTTGGTTACGATTTGAAGGTGATTGCGATCCAAGTTGGTATTACATCATTTTGGTATCAGAGCACTGGTTTTCAATCCCCTTCAAATATTGTCTTTTTCCAAAATTTTCTTCCAGTCTCCAAACCCTAGATCTACATCAGCTCCAGATTTAGATCCATTCAAAAAAAAAAAAAGATTTCACTGTCCAAAAAAAAAATTTACAGTGAAAATTCTCATCGAAAATCCCTGAAAATTCGAAATCTCCACTGTTCATCTTCTCAAAATTTCCCTCCCTGTTCATCGTCTCCTCCAAATTCCGACGCCCCACAGCAGCACCACCACCGCCCCTGTCTTCCTTCATCAACGACGTCGGGATTAGCCGCCGCCATCGTCGTCAGAGGGTCGTCGTCGCTGAAGAGGTCCATCGGAGTTTCCTCAAACCTCCGCGCGTGTAGACTTTGACTTACCGATCTCCATCCTCATCATCATCGTCTTCGTCAACATTCCCCAAGGCCAGATCTGCATCCACGACAACCACCGACAACATCTCCAAGCTTCATCATCGCTCACCGCCGCCCCTTTCTCCACCACCTTCAAGTAGATCTCTCCACGCCATCGGCTCTTCAGATCTGATAGGGGATTAGTGCTCTGCCGCCGCCATCAGAGTCTTGCCGGAGTCCGCTGTTGCCGCCGTGACTTGCCATCATCCTCTCCACGGCGAAACCTTTAGATCTGGCTACTGCCCACCCTCTCCGGTTCAATTCCGGCGAAGAACTGCCCCCTCCCACTTCGTCGCACTAGATCTTCATCAAGATCCAGCGCCTAAAACCCTGCCGACGCTCTCTTCTCCGGCACCTCCGACTGAAGCATCCAACGCCGACGAAGCTCCCCGAAATTACACCAGATCCGATCGTCGCCGGCGCTGATTAGGGCAGATCCGAGCGGATCCAGTACCTTCGTCGGAGATCCTCGCTGGTTTCCCACTCACCGCCCTCACCTCCGCCTTCCGGTGCCACCAGCGCCCTTATCGGAACCCTCAGAAAGCTTCGCCGGGCAACCTCGAAGTTCCTCGCCGATCGATTCCGCCAGAGCTTCGCCGGTTCTTCACCACCTTCGCTGCTGACGGTTCTCCGCCGTCCCCTGGCCGAGCGTCGTCTTCAATTCACCCGCCCTAGCTGCGGATCGAAAGAGGGAGGAGTGAGCTCGTGTGGGCTCCGCTGAAGAGGGTATCATGGGATAAGTGATTCGGGTCGGGTCTATCGCAGGGTACCCGAACCCGACCCGAACTAGGGTCTATCCGCTCCAAGCTGAGCAGATCAGGCCCGGTACTGAACCGGGTCTGGCTCAACGAGAATCCAGACCAGACCAAGTCTGGTTCAATTCAGTTCGGCTGTAAATCATATCTTTCGGAGGCTGTTCAGGGTCCGTTTCAAGTCTAAATCGAACCGTTTTCGAAACAGCGAATTCGTGGAGAGTAACACTACACATCTACAGCCTTTATATCCTAGTTCAAGCTTCGGTCGTCTGCCAGGTTCAGCTCAGCAAATCAGCGCACCAGAGTTTGTTCCTGCCCAGGTTAAAGCCTGATTTGCTCCATTCTCGAGGTGATATCTTAACTTGATCTAAATTGTTAACTGTCAGATTACTTGCAACTACTACATGGATTGCTATAATTTGTTGGTTGAAACGCTAATTGCTTCGATCTAGTGGTTGCATCTTTTCATCATTTTAGGAATGCATTTTTCTTTACATTTAAAACTTACACTTTAGGGTATTTTTTTGTTTGTTTAGTGCATACATTTAGTTTAATTGACTCTAGGGCTCTTCACTGCATCTGCTTGTTTGCTTGAGCTATCATGACTAGTCAGCCGTATAGGGACCCCCACTTAGACCAGTTACACAATCTCCATATGGGTCATATGTCCGTTCATAATTACATTGCCATATTTAAGGACGTAACCCATCGTAGTGAAGTGAGAGAGCACCTTCTGAGACTGTAACTAGATTTGTTTGGGGTTTACGGCCTAAAATAAAACGTGCTATGATTACTGGCCCCTATGACTTAGACACTGTTGAAGATGCCTTTGATGTTGCATTAAGATTGGACTTAACTTTCAAAACGCTAGTCAATGCCAAGGTCAGATGTTCTAAATGTAAGGGATATGGACATTATAATTATCAGTGCCCCTTAGAGAGTCAACATATTAGAATTGTGCCCACTGATGAAGTTGACGACTCGAAGGTTATTGGGGATGTCCAATTTTCTCCTAAGACTGTTAATATAATTGAAGACATAGCAGTTGATTCTGTCACACAGATTATTGATGAAAGTCACATGTCTTCTGATAGTGCCAATGATGACGTGGACGAGATAGTTGAACCTCATATACCCATTGTGCCTAGTCAGCCATTCGAGTCTCCTTGTGTTGAACCTAGTTTTATGGTTATTCCTATCAATTTATCTTTTAGGGAGTCACCTGAATTTTTTGCTAAGGTCCAGCAAATGGTTTCTAATACTTCTTTTTCGTGTTGTGTAGAGTTTGTGTCCGAGTCCTGTGTACCTCCATCGTTAGATGTGTGTCCCTCTAGGCATATTATATCTCTCATTCTCCCATCGTTAGGAGTTATGCTTAGAATACCTACCGCTTTGCATCTGTCTGTTACACATATTGATAATATCACTAGGCTGATAGCAATTTGCAATGACACCTACAAATTTGCTGCATACCCATATAGTATTTTGCAGGAATTTACAGTTGATAATAGGGTGATGGTTACGAGTCACTCTGAGGCCACGAGAAAGTTGCACGCTTGGCGTAAAGATTTCGAAATGACTCTGAAGAGGATTGCGTACATTGCTTACGAGTTGGATAGCCCGTGGGATCCTGGTATCAGCTTTGTCTTCAGCCAGGATGATGCGCCTCGCTCTACTCTCTGTGCCTTGATCGTGCTGCTATCTTCCACAACCGATCCGTCATGGAGACCAGCTCCTCCTCCGCCCCCATGGTCTCGACATGATGTACCCATGCTGCTGCCACGACCACCACCTTGGCCCGATTGAGATGCTTCGTGAGGAAAGTTCTCACTCGACAGGGTCGAGTTTCTCCCACCCCGAGGGAATTGATGAGGACATCACGCAGTTCCCATTTATCTTTTCATGCCTTAGCTTATTTAGAGGATTTTGTATTTTGTTTCAGCTTTATTTGTAGTAGATGTTTTAGCTTTATTTGTGTTCCTTTGTGGGCGTTTAGTACCACATCGGTTATTTCCCAGTAGTCCTCTTTTGTAAAGCCTATATAAGGCCCCCTAAACTATTGTATTGGAATAATTGAATGATTAAAATTTCCTCAAATTATCTGGCTTAATTCTTGAGTTTATTTGCTCTCGAGTTTTGGTGTGAGAAGCTCGTATAAGGGGTGGAAACCCAAATCTTATCTTGTTCTCAATTTCAAATTTTGGTTACGATTTGAAGGTGATTGCGATCCAGGTTGGTATTACATCAGATACACTTCCATATAATCCGCTACCTAGTAGATATGCAACAAAGGGCTGTAAACTAGCCTTCCAACTGATGGCATAACAATACTTGACTGAAGACAGAGTCAGTCAAGGATTTCCTTCCTTTAACTAGCCCGCATGTTCAGGATGTGTAAAACCAAAATTACTCCAACTAACGACCACTCTTCTACTATAAAGCAAACCAACTTTTGGTCATCCCTTGAAATACCCAAATATCACTTCATCGCTGCCAATTTGCTCCAAATATTGTTGGCAACACAAGATGGGGTGTTTTATCCAGACACATGCAAAACTAAAGTACATGATGCTCCCAGCAACAGTCGCACAAGGAACAACGGATATGGCATCCTCGTCTGACTAAGATGAGAGGGCCACTGAAAGGGAAAAAGTGCAATAAACCGGTACAAATGTTCTTAGCATTTCGCATCCTACACCTATTGACACAACTCCACTAAGAGAAGCTTCATATTCCCCCGATGGTTGTGAATCTGTATACAACTTATCAAGAATCTTTTTAATTGTTCTGGTATCCTCCATGTTAAAGTCTCCACCAAAGAGCCTTCAAAATATTGATCTTGGACGCATCTCAAGCTGTAGTTAGTCACCCATATATAATAATACATAGACAAAATCACAACAAAGGTATTTATGGTACACACAACTGTAGCACCCCGTTCCCGGGATACGTGTCCCAAATTTTTTCGACCGTATTGTTCAATTTTCTTCTAGTATTTGCTTTTAGGTTGTAATTGCTTATATTATTGTGTATCAGATCTGGATTCTCAGATCTAGAATAAGCCCTGACCCGAACCGGGAACCCAATACCAGCCTGTAACCCGATTTGACCTTTCTGGTAGTTCGATTTGACCGATTTCAGTTTCAGACACTGTTTTGTAATATTTTAGATTTTTCATGATTTTTTGAAATTTTTCAGAATTTTTCTGCAAAATCTCCAAAACAGGTGTCGGTTGGCATCGCTGACTGATTCCCGATTTTTAATTTTCAAATGGGATTGAATTTTCAAAAACGGCTTTCACGTTACTTCTTAAAATTTCATTTTCTAACTAAATACATGTTTTGGGATTTTTCTAAATTTATCAAAATTTCACCGATTCTGGTGTCGGCCGGTATCGCCGGAAGATTTCAGGATTTTTAATTTGAAAACTACATCGAATTTCTCGAATCCAATTTCACCGAGTATCTTAAAATAATATTTTCTATTTTTGAGAATTTTTTCGGAACGTTTCTAAAACAGTCAAATTTTTGCCTTATTAAAATAATAATATTTTTACCGACGATTTCTTTTCTTACTTTTTCCTTCTCTACTCTCCTACTTTATACTTCCAGAAATTTTAATAATAAAATTTTTTTCTACTATGTTATTTTCTTTTTCCTTATTTTTTCCTTTTTCTTTAATTTCTTTCTTTTTCTTTCTTTTCTTTCTCCCCCCCCCATTGACTTTCTCCACTGCTCCCCTGCTCCCTGCACCCGCCGCCTGCTCCCGCCCCCCGCCACTGCAGCCTGCAAGCCACCCGCAACCCCCTCTTCCCTTCCCCAAATTCATCATTTCATCCTTCTCTATTTAACCTGCATTTTCCAATTTCCTTTTCATGTCAAAATCCAAAAAAAAAAATCAAAAACTCCATCTTCAACAAAATAAAACCCATCTTCCTTCTCTCCATGGCCGCCGCCTCCACCATCATCACCACCACCGCCGGCCGCCCCTAGGCCGGCCATCCCTTCACCAACACCTCCTCTCCACTCCACCACCTCCTTCAACCTCCAACAACCCCCCACCATCTCCAATTTCACCATAACCCATCACCACCACCACCTCTTCTTCCTCTAAAATTCACCACCACCTCTACCAATTCCACCACTCTAACCACCCCATCATCACCTCCTCCTCCTCTAACTCTCCACCACCTCCAATCATCACCACAGCCACCACAGCCACCACCAACTACCATCACCACCTCCACCAACAACAACCCAACCAACTCCTCCACCACCTCCGGGCTAGCCGCGCGCGCCCCCCGGCGCAGCCGCCGCCGCCAGGCCGCCGGCCACCTCCCCCTCCCCTCCATTTTTCTTTTCTTTCTTTCTTCTTTCCTTCTTCATTCATTTCTTTCTTTCTTTTCTCTTTCTTTTTCCTAATAAACACACACTTTTCCTGCATCCCTAAAATATCCCCTCCTCAAACCCTTATTTACTCCCATATATTTACAATCATACCCTCCCCTTTTTAATTCCCATTCCTTTCTAAAAATAACCCTATTTTTTTCTCTCTCCTTCCTACAACTTTCTCTCTCCTCTCTCTCCCCCCTCTCATTCCCTCTCTAATAATTATATAAATATTTATATTTATATATTTTAATATACAACTATGGGCTAGTGGATTGCTTGTACGGATCGCCGATTTTCCGGATTTTTAACCGGTATTTCATCCCGGTTTCAGGCGAGTGCTTTTTAATACACTTAAAAATAAACGCTCTTATATTTATAGCATGATATTGATATGTGATATTTTAACATGCCTAGCACTTTCTACTGTAGTTTTACCATGCTATGCGAGTTAATAAATGATGTTGTACTCGGTATTTACCCGACACTTGACATGTTGTACTTGAAATATGATTTATGACACCGGCACTCGGTATTGATACCGGCACTCGGTATTTGCACCGGCACTTGATATGTTATACTTGATACCTGTTCCACGGCACTTGATATTTAGACACCAGTACTTGATATATATCGTACTTGACACCTGATCCTGACACCCGGTATATGACATGCTCTCGTGTGGTATAAGACATTGACTTGACATTATGACCCTTGATCGAACACTACCACCCCTGATACCTGTATTATAAGACATATTCATGACTATCACTTTTACGGGACTTAGCATGACTATTATATTATTATCAGATATTTGGTACTCCTGAACTCCTGTACTCCTGAACTTTTGTATACTTGAACCCCTGAAATAGGGAGGCTTCTGACATTACTCTTCATATTATACTCCTGTTGACCCCCGTAATAGGATAACCATGGATATTGTACTTTTGTGGATACCCTGTAGACATTATTATTTGAGACGATTATATTTAAACAACTTACACCGGGATGGGAGAAATTGATGGGTATCGATATAGCTTTTGTGTTTATGGTGGCCATACATATGTTGTACAACTATTCCTGTTGGATTCGACCTGGAGGCCACCAGGCGTTTCCGAGGGGTGTACTGGCACCTCTGCCCCCTTGCTTGTCTACCGGTGTGCTATAATCCCCTGGGTATATCCTGTGGGGAACGATGATACTCTATTCCTGTTCGGGCGTATACTAAGACCTTCGGGCATATAATAAGTCCCGATGCCTAGCAGTACGTTCCGGCTCAGTACCGGATACTCCTGGACCGTTGTCCCGGGCATGCACGGGACCCATTCTAAACATGGTTCATCGTTCCCCATCAATTTTCAATAACCAACCTCGCTAGACTTGTATGCGGAAGTATATGGCACCGGTCATATACCGAAACATACAAATTGAACGAGTCTTAATAATAACTTGATAATTGACTTCATGCTACATAAATTTTAGTGTCATTTCCATACTTGCTATTTATTATAGTTACTCCATGCTTGCTAATTTGATTACATGAGATTTGACCTGCTACACTTGCTTTTATTTCATGCCACATAAATTCTAATGTTATTTTCATATTTCACTATTTATTGTGGTCATTCCATGCTTATTGATTTGGGTACATTATACTTGACATGATGCACTTGCTATTATTTGTACTTACCATTTGGGTTCTTCTTGCACTCGCTGGGTTACCCACTAACAACCCTGAATTTACATGTCCAGATTTAGCAGCTTGAACTGAGGTGGACCCTTCAGCTGAGAACCAGGCTTACTTTGAGGAGCAGGCAGATCAGCCGTAGTTCCTTACCGTCTTCCCCGCTCGTGAGATTCCATCTTCCAGCTCGCGAGTCTTTATCTTTTGTATCCTGTACCGTCTACTTTTGTACTACCTGGTGATGTAATATTTATGTGATATTATGTCACAATCTGTGATGACTAAGTATTTGTACTATTTTGTGTTGGAATATATAACACCACGTATTTCCGCACTCTGATCCATGTATTGTGTTTTATTGATGCTTAGCGTACATACGTAATGGCACTATCGCCCTGCGTATGTACGTCGCAGTGGCGTCCCCGTACCCGCCGGATCGGGGCGCCACAACAACTGTGATACAGACCCCAAAAATAGTCCAACATCATTATAAAAATACCAAACTTCTTTTTTCATATCATTATCTGGGGAATTACTTCAACCTATACAAACAATTTTTCAATCTGCAAGATGGTCTTATTCTCACTTCACTAGAAAGCTAATCCCCCTAGATTATTGTTTAATATATTATCCTCGGTCTTAATATGCATGAAAGCTGTTTTCACATCAAGTTCTTTTAACTCCATATCTAACCAAGCAACCATGGCTGCAACACACAGTATATCGATGCTTCAACAAAGGAGGGAAGACATGATTGATCCAATATCCTTGAACAACCATGTGAGCTATTATCTTGTTTCATCAATCCTTGAAGTTCCCCTCTTCTTCTTGGATATCCACTTGCAGCCAACATTCTTAAATCTCATTCAGCTCATTATCATTAACGACTTCCTCTATTTCTCCTCAAGCACATATTGCCAAAAATCAAACCCCATCATCCCCCAACGCCATTAATGCAATAATGGATGTACTAGGTCAACTATGAATAAAGGAAAACATGCAATTGCATTTTGTGCAATCCATTTTTAGTTCTATGTTGAAGAAAAAGTTCAGAAACTTACAGTCAAACAACTGTCTTACATCAGTGGAGATCTTTACTTAGCTTGATGAAAACATTTTGATGCATTCAATAAGATATTGGGTGCACTACTGCCAAAGCAAAATCAAAGAATCAGCAGATCACTATACATGTCTCAACTTGGGGCTTCAGCACATTTTCTCTATTCACAATCGTAAGATGAACAAATCAAATGCAGCAAGAACCTAAACTATTTGACTAAATATTTATGACAGAATTTGGTGACAGAACTTTCATTATATCAGATACATGAGAGAAAAAAAAAACAAAAGTCAACATCACCACAATGTATCAACAAATGCTAGAATTGGAAATCTCCAATCTGTTTTTGTTCGTGTGCATATTCAAAGACTGACACACAGAGAAAATGAAAATCCAGATGTATATAATATGTAGCTACATTCATGCACTTCTTTGGTTTGAACAATTTACCCTCAAGTTCGTAAATGCACATATGATCTGTATCCAAATATTTATGGGCTATATTTGGTTGTAGTGTTTGTGTGTTAGTATGTATGTCCAAAGAATGACACATGCACAGAAAACGAAAATCCAGATGTATATAATCTGTAGCTGTGTTCATGCACTTTTGTGGTGTGAATACAAAATTTCATGAATGCACATATGCAATATATCCAAATATTTATGGGCTATATTTGGTTGTAGTGTTTATGTTAGTATACATGTTCAAAGAATGACACACAAAACATGAACATCCTGATGTATATAATATGTAGCCATGTTCGTGCACTTTTTTGGTTTGAAGAATTTATCCTCAAGGTCATGAATGCACATATGCACTGTATCTAAATATTTACGGGCTATATTTGGTTGTAGTGTTCTTTGCTTAATTTAGTCTAGGTCATCAATATTCATATAGAGATATTAGGTTACAATAAGCCTAAAAAAGAGTGAAGATGACAGATGGAGATGGCAAAAGTTAGCTCCATTAGGTTACCATTTACATGAGTATATAGGCATACAAATGCTTTACCCTGAAACCATTATGGGCATTAACAACAACCCACCAGATGTGCAGCATTCAAGGCGTATTTAGCATGGTTCACAGTCGCGGTCTCGGCTGCTGATTCGGCGGGCACTGAGACGGATCGGTCTCGGCGACTCGGATTGGTCTCGGGCGATATGCGCAAAACGCTACATAGAAAGCTCAAAAAATTTTGAAAAAAATCACAACAAATCTTAAAAAAATGTAGACATCCACATTCATGTATCGCATGTCCAAAACATATCACCTAGCACACTAAACATAAAGCGAAAGCGTAAATACACGCGTCGTCGGTAGAAACATATCAAAATACACGCACAATATAGCTAAATTGCACAAACTACATTTATAAATACATGTTAATATAGTTATTTTCACATTGAATTGCGATGAGGCACAAAATCATCATCATAATCATCTCTGCGGTAAGTACATAAATCGATACTAGTACTCGTAAATCTCTCAAGTTGTGGTCTGTAGTCATGGACATATGTCACGCCATAATGTTAGCCTGATGTCAAACTCAACATTTGCATATGACCTTCAAAACTATAAGTTCCTCCATCAACACTATTATTGCCCTCATTATTGTCATCATCACTGCCGCCGCCATCACCACCATCACTGTCATCATTATCATCACCATCTTCACCATCATCACTACTAAAACTAGATAAAACCCTCACATCTTCACCACCACCATCATCATTTGCTTCTCTTATACTTCGAAGGGGGGAGAGGGGGAGAGATCGGAAACAGGAAGAGAGAGAGGGGAAGGGGAGGGGAAAGAGACAGAGAGAGAGACGGGAGATAGAAAGGGAGAGAAAGAGAGCGGGTGCGAAGGGAGGGCGAGAGAAACAGAGCGGGTGAGAGGGACAGAGAGAGGGAGAGACGGGAGGTAGAGAGGGGTGAGAGAGAGCGGGTGAGAGAGGGAGGAGGAGAGAGAGAAACAAATGGAGGGAAAGGGAAAGAGACAGAGAGAGGGAAAAACATCACCTGGGTCAGGGGAGGAGCAGCCAGCAGCGATCGGGCGGCGATCGGGCGGCGATCAGATGGCGACAATTGGGCAGCGGCGGCGATCTCTAGATCTAAGTAAGAAAGAGGTAAGTTTCTTTTTTTTCCTTTTTTTCTTTATACCTGTTCGTCACGGGTGAATATACGTTTCGAGCTGACTAGGCCAAGAATCGGAGTCGACTCGGCCGAGTCAAGACCGATTCGGCTGTGAATCGGCCTTGTCGACCGAGTCAACTCCGATTCTCGGCTGAGTCGGTCTCCTCTGAGTTGAGTCGACCGACTCGTGTCGGACTCGTCTCGGAGCGGGCCGAGACGGATACGACTCGGCCGAGTCTTTGAACCGTGGTATTTAGGGCACAAATCATAATTAAGTTTGCAGCAAATGATCTACAGTATGACAAGACATGTTGAGCTCCGTATTTTCATCTTTAGAAAGAACTTGCATCTGAGGAGCTCAACATATGTCCTGCCATGCTGATGGTCTTCTGCCGCAAACTCAACCATCATGGTGTGGCCATACTTCAACCTTACATTGAAGATTGAGCTTGCAACTGGTTTCAGTGTGGTAGGACAAATGTTGAGCGCCTCAAATGCAGAGGCATTAAGGTGGAAATAAGAAGTGAACTTGCTCCTTGTTTCACCTCAAGGCATGAGGCATTTGAGGAGCTCAACAAACGTCCTACCATCATTGAACTCTCAGTGTGCATGTGTGCGTGTACGAGTGCAAATTCTTGTTGCATGCTATTACATGTGGCACATTTGCAACCAGGACTAAAAATATGGGTTACACACTTTTTTAACGTAACGTGTTGTAACATAATACTCCTACTAATTAACAGAATACTCTTACTATATAAGCCATTATTGATAGTTGTTACAGCCTTACATTTAGAATTTCAAAAATCATAAGAAAAGTAGTAAGCAATTTTCTTGATTTAAAAGACGTAATTTAAAGGCAAGAGAATAATTATCACTTTTCTTTCATCGAGAAACTAGCTCATTTAGAGATCTCTTTAGATTTTTGATATATATATATATATATATATATATATATATATATATATATATATATATATATAGAGAGAGAGAGAGACTCGTGTCATTCTGGAAGGATTCGAGCCCGAATCCTTCCCACTCAAATACAACCCAACGACATTCGAACACAAGATCCATTCCGTTGAAATTAATCTATATTATTTCAAGTATCTATAAACTAAAATCAAGTATTTTAAATACTTTTTGCCCATGCATCAAGTAGGGGAAAACGGACAGCCTAAATAGTGAGTTGATTAGTTTAACTGTGTAGAACATTTGAAACCTAACAAAAATTAATTTGTAGGGGTTTTTAAATGTTTAGATCATGATCAAATGGCCAGATTGATAATTTGTATGTCTAAAGATATAGATCTAACCAATTCACTACTTTCGGCGGACCATTTTTGTGCCGCTTGATGGATGGGTAAAAAGTATTCAAAACACTTGATTTTTTATTTTTAGTTACTTTAAATAATATAAATCAACTTAAACGGAGTGGATTTCGTATTCGAATATCGGATGTTGGTATTTGAGTGGGAAGGATTATATATAGAGATAGACTTGTGTCATTCCGGAAGAATTCGAGCCTGAATCCTTCCCACTCAAATACCAACCCTACGACATTCAAATAAAAGATCCATTCCGTTGAAGTTGATCTATATTATTTCAAGTATCTATTAACCAAAATTCAAGTATTTTAAATACTTTTGCTCATGCATCAAGTAGGGGGAAAACATACAGCCTAAATAGTGAGTTGGTTAGTTTAACGATGTAGAACATTTGAAACCTAACAAAAATTAGTTTGTGGGGGTTTTAAAATGTTTAGATCATGACCAAATGGGCGGATCGAGAATTTTTATGTCAAAAGACATAGATCTAAACAACTCACTACTTTCGGCCGTCCATTTTGTGCCGCTTGATGCATGACGAAACAACATTTAAATAACTTAATTTTTGTTTTATAGATACTTGAAATAATATAAATCAATTTCAATGGAATGGATCTTGTATTCGAATGTCGTAGGGTTATATTTGAGTGGGAAGAATTCAAGCTCGAATCTTTCCGGAGCTACACAAGTCTCTCTCTGAGATAGACTTGTGTAGTTCCGGAAGGATTCGAGCCAGAATCTTTCCCACTCAAATACCAACATCTGACATTTTCAAATACAAAATCCACTCCGTTGAAGTTGATCTATATTATTTAAAATAACTAAAAATCAAAAACTAAGTGTTTTGAATACTTTTGTCCATTCATCAAGCGCCACAAAATGAAAAAGTAGTGAGTTGGTTAGATCTATGTCCTTAGACATACAAATTCTCGATCAGGTCATTTGATCAAGATCTAAACATTTAAAAACCCCTACAAACCAATTTTTGTTAGGTTTCAAATATTCTACACCGTTAAACTAACCAACGCACTATTTAAACAGTCCTTTTTTTCTACGTGATGCATGGACAAAAAGTATTTAAAATACTTGATTTTTGGTTTATAAATACTTGAAATAAAATTAAATCATTTTCAACGGAATGGATCTTGTATTCGGATGATGAATAATCATATTTGAGTTGGAAGGATTCAGGCTCGAATCCTTCCAGAACTACACAAGTATACCTTTATCTCTCTTTCTCTCTCTATATATATATGAGGAATATATATCAGATGCCATCTAACGGGATCCCGTCAGATGGAGGCTGATTTCTTCCCATTCACACAATTTCTCTTGATCCAACCTTACCAAATAGTAATCCATCGCTTAAGATGTGTATTAAAAAAAATCAAGTGTTTTAAAGTCTGTTTGATCATGTTTCTAATGGTTCAAAGTTTAACGATTTTTCAACAATACGACTTTTACAACCATTAGATACATGATCAAACGGACTCCAAAACACGTGATTTTTTTTATAAATACACATATTAAGGGATGAATTACAATTTGATATGGTTGGATTAAAAGAAAATTGTGGGAAGGAGGAGAAATCAGTCGCCATCTAGATGACATCTGATATACATATTCCTCTCTCTCTCTATATATATATATATATAATATATATATATATATATATATATATATATATTTCCAAACTTGCCCCTCTCTTTTAAAACATCTAACCTTCAAAAGGTTTAATTAATTCCAAGAGCAACTAAATAACATATATTGAAGTCTTGAAACTTGTTCGTTTGTTCAATAAGGAGATAAATTGAAAGTTCAATTGGCCCTCGAAATAATTCAGGCCCCTGGAGGAGTGTGGAGGGGATTAAAACTAGATATTCCTCCTCAAGTCCATAATGACATAATTGATAGGTGGATATTAGATTAGTGATATATAATTTACTCCACAGACCTCTCTAACTACGATCCAATTCATGTGTTGATTTGTTGCGGCGACCTAAGAATAAAAGAAGAGAATTGATGGCTAATTGATCAATGAGATCTTGTGATGTATTTAGCTCTAGACTTTCTAGTTTTTGAGACCTGGATTGTAGCTCAAAAGTTTGGAATTTAAACTTTGATTAATTAATGTAATCAAAATTGTGATCATATTTTAATCAAAGTAGTTTGCTTTCTATTTTTTGAATAAGTATCACATCAAGAGTTGCTTTATAGATATTTAAAGAAATTTATTATCATAACTCTTAACTTTACATGTCTTTGGATGTATATGCATGTCTCTTCTTTGTCCACATGTACAAAAACTTACATGCATAATTATCTAAATGGACCCTAAAGAATGCTCATGGAAGAAGTTTATGCTTTTGGGAAAATCAGAGAGAGATCAATTAGATCTCATCTCCTGTCTCTTATCAATATTATTCTAAAAAGAGCAAATTTGCTCTTTGGGTCTGTCCAAAGACCATCTTGATCGTCGATTCCCTTAGACACATCCTCTTCGTCCATCTATGTGATTCTCTTTCCTTTAAAATTCTATTTCGTTTAGAAGTCCTACTCGATCCACACCCTGCACAGAGCCGACCTGAACCAACTCCAACTAGTTATACCTCTTATTCTCTCTCACACTTGCACCATCTATGTCTTCACTATCCTTGGATCCTAATAAAAAAACCCTTTCTCCCTCGCACTTGCACCATCACCTTATAATTCTTATCTCCAATCTTGGTGAACGTGTGAAAGGTTGTAGTTCTTCTCCAATCATTGACTTGTTCGGGCTACGCTAAGGTACACCTAACTACTCCTAAATGAGCTCTGTCATAGGTAAGAGTTAAGTCAGTCGATACTAAAGACAGCTATTGAACTCACAATTTTCAACAGAAGCGTCTGAGTCGTCGTCCTGGTGGTGCACAACCACATCTAAACTATCTTCTTCTTCTATGAAACTTCTACTAAAAGGGTCTTAGTTTAACTCGGTTACTGATTTGCAAAGTATCCATACCATTGTCATCTATAAAACTGGGTATGTGGGTTGACATTTACTGGTTCACTAGCGATCTTCTCAAAACTTATCAGATTTGTACTGGACGGACTCGCTGGTTTGACACTTGAAGAACTGGAGGTTGATTTGCTATGAGAGGGAAAGGATCGGTTATGGCTAAGTTTGCTAGAGGTTGTTGTCTTAGAGTCATCCCTAAAATTAGTTCGATGAAAGGAGAATTCTCTAGACTCATCTAGATCGGTGATCAACTGATATACATGTTCAAAAGTTGTAATGCCCCGAGCTATGAGCTATCGGCGGATAGTCGTCTCTAAGACCTGACCTGAACTTACATAGGGTCTGTTCGGGAGACTTTAACTCGATAGCACTGCATCAATTCAAATATTCATCAAATTTGTGATGTAATCGGTGGCCTACTTGTTTCCCTGAGTTAACCTGTACCAATGTTTAAAATAACGATAACGTAATGATAACGTTTTTCCTTTGTTATGTTAATATAAGTTATAACGTAACACATAACGTAGGTTACGCGATTTAACATTTATTTAATAAAAATAAATATATATACTATATTTAAGAATCTATATAAATAAGAAAATAATTTAAAAAAAATCTAAAATAATATCAAAATAATATATAACACATTTAGCAAGTCTCACAATAATTTTTAGCAAGTATCACAATAATTTTTCACATTCACAAGTTATAATAAGTTCGGAAATATAACAAATTTCATAATAAGTTCGCAAACATAAGAAACTATAACAAGCATGATAATTGAATTATAACAAGTATGATAACAAGCATGATAATATTTAGCAATTATCTTTTGATAATATTATCTCAGCCAATATTTTTAACAATTATCTCTCTCTGCCCTCTCCGCCTAGATTTTCACTCTCTCTGCTCTCTCCCTCCGATCTCTTTCTGCTCTCTCCCCTTCCCGATCTCTCTCTGCTCTTTCTAGATCTCTCTCTCTCCCCCCTGGGAGAGATCGGGAGGGGGAGGAGAGATTGGCGGGAAAGGGGGAGAGAGAGCAGAGACAGAAGAGAAAGAGAGCTTACATGTGCTTCGAGACGACGCCGACGAGAACCGCGATGGAGAACCACCGCTTGGAGACGATGTCGACGAGAACCATGACGGCGAACCACCGCTTGGAGACGACGCCGGCGAGAACCACCAGAGGTTGGTCTTATTCTTCTTTTTTCTTCTTGGCGCCGACGACGAGGTTGCAGAGACGGCGGCGACCTTGCACAGAGGATTTTTTTGGCCCTAGACCAAGCGAATTTGGGGGGTTTTTTATAAAGTCGACTTGCACTGTAACGTAAGTTACGGTGCGTTACGTTAATAACGTAACGTAACGAACGTTACGGGCAAAATAACCATAGTTATGAAATATTGTGTTTTTTAGCTCTGTTACGTAACGATTGGTCGTCGTTAGGTTATATAACGAGTTATAACGAGTTATATAACGGGTTTTTTTAGAACACTGACCTGTACCATTTGTCCAATAACTGTTGACTGAAGTAAGGTGGAATGCATTTCTGCCTAAACTTCTCTTTCATTTCATCCCAAATTTCAACTGAGTCTTCCCTTCTAAATCGCATCAACATTTCAGTGTTCTCCCAATATTGTCTGGTTTGTCCACTTAGTTTCATAATCGCAAATCGGACTTTCGTAAACTCTGACATGCCGTTCCAACAAAAGTAGCGGTTCATAGCTAATGTCCAATCTAAATAAGCCCGAGAGTCTAGACGTCCGTCGAAGGATAGAGTATCTACTTTACACTCTTAACATATTGGGTGTTTGTGTCCTCAATGTAGTAGTACTGAGCTTGCCTACGTCAGGGTGGCCTATTGTTCGCTTGTGATTCGTTCTCCTCTAAATGAGCTGGGGTTCTCCTTTAGTTTGTTTCTAGCCTATCAAGTCATGTGGTTAATTTTCTGTAATTGGCGTCAACCTAATCTCCAAACTCTTGTAGTCGTTGATCCATCTGACCTAACCTAACAAGGATCACATCAAGTTTATCCTAAATGCTAGAGTCCATGGGTGCAAAAATTTTTCCTATTGAAAAGCTTTTCCCACTTCTAGTTGGCATGCAAACTTAACTAATCCTAAATGATGAATTTTTATATTTTTTTTATTTTTTAATGCAGACAGATGATAAATGATGATGCAAGTGCAAACTGCCCTAAGGGTGAAATGTATGCTATTGTAAGAGGAATTAGAGATTAAATTAATGATGAATAATACTGAATTTTAAGCCATGCTGATTAAAATGTGATTAAAACAATATAATATCGGAATTTGATTAAATTACATGTGCTAACACATTAAGCTTTTAAGTTAGTTCAAGTAATCACTATTCCAAATCAAATTAAGTTGCACAGTAAAATCGACATTGATTTTCACTTAAGGTCAGATCACACAATCTCCTTTTGTGGTCAGCAATCAATAGTTCTATTTTGCGACATACTTAGGAACTAGCTATCTAATTAAGCAAAAGAAATAATTGAATAAAAAAATTTTAAGGATTAAACTCGAAACTGAATGTGTTAGGCGGCTCGTGTCAGCTAGCGTGACCCGATGACATCAGCGTCGGCTTCGGTCAACTTGTGGTCTACTCGTTTGAGCCGGTCAGCAATGGTGCAGGCTTGGCTCGAGTCGATGGCACGGTCTTGAGTCGGTCAAGGGTCGGCTATGACTGAGCCGATGTTATCGTATTCGGCTCGACGGAGTCAATTTCAGCTCTCGTCTTCGAAAAAGGCTTGGACTAAGCCGTTCATTTCCCAGTAGGTTCTGTCGATGTCTGGTGACGTCGAGAGGTTGTTGATCAAGTCGGAGTCAAAGTAGATGCTACAGATAAGGCAACGGGGATGAGGTGGAGAAGATTCGGGTTATTGAAGTTGGTGGCGGATGGACTTGTGGCTGGCTGTGCTTGGGCGGAGCGCGAGGGCGAGGTGGAGAGGCATAGCATTGTGTGCTGATGATGGTGGGGCCTCGGGATCAGGTCGGTGAGTGGATGAGGGCATTAGGATGAGACGACCGACTAGCATATTGGCGCTTGGGCGTTGGGGCGACTGGCGCTCTGGCGCTAAGTCGTTGGCAGCAAGGTTGTCGAGGAGGTGCGGGCGAGAGGGGATCATGAGGGTGATGAGGTTGTTAATACTGTTGTTGACGACGAAAGTGCAAAGTGGGTGTTGTTAACGGGAATGAGGAGAGAGATGAAGAGGAGGAGGAGGCGCTGGTGGGTTGCAAAGGCGACACGATGAGGGCGGCGCGAAGAAAGGATGAGGTGGAGGGGTGGCAGGCTGCTAGGTCTAGGGTTAGGGTTTTGTGGGAGGGGGAAGAAGATGAATAGCAGGATTTGGGAATTTTGGTGATTTTTGATGAACCATATTTTTGTTGAGAATAAATCTAGGGTTTTGGAATTTTTTTTTTGGGAATGAATCTTAAAAAATGAAGGATATTGAAAACCTAGGGCTCTGAAACTAAAATGATGTAAAATATGGGATCACAGTCACCTTCAATCCAAACAAAAGAGGAAAAACTAGGGTTTAAGAAAAATGATAAAAAAATACAAAAGAAGATATAAATCGAGAAGATTTGGGCTTCAGAACTCTTGCACAAAATCGGGCTTCACCACCCCTTGCACCAATCTCAAGATCACAAGAACTCAGACTGAAAATTTTGAATTTATTCATCCATTCCTTCATTAGAGAGGTCTTGAGGCTTATTTATAGACTTTATATAGTCCAGTTCTCAGAATATAACCGATGTGGTACTAAATTCCAAAAGAATAGAAAATAACTAAAATCAAAATAAAATAAAGCAAAAATACATAACAATAAATTAGAACCAAAGGGATGCAGCGTGTCATCTTCTAGTGTAGAGTCGTTTTAAACAGCGTGATGCCCTCATCAATATGAATAACAGCCTAATGCACAATTTAAGAGTCAAATATCCATATATTCAGAAGAATTATGCATACACAACTTGACCCTTACTTTTGGATTTTAGACAATTGTCGTGTTTGACACCTTATATCCTTGTCGGTGTAAGCACTTGTATCCATATTTTGTTTAAAGTTACTGATTTATGCTACTTGGAAGAAAGAAAAAGAAACTTAGCAGGCCCAGTCACTAAGCGGCCTGGTTCCTACAGGTGCAATCCATATGTTTCCAGTAGGACTCTTTTGGGCATGTAGGAACCACACTTTTTTCCTACAATCCATAGTTTGGACATGAACTGTATCCAATATTCAAGTTGGAGTCTTCCATGTACAACCCACGTTGACCCTGCCACCAGTGGGCCAAGTCAAGTGGCTGAGTTAGCAGTAGAATCCTATAAAACATTATACGCATTACAGAAGCTACCTGAAAGCTCCTCTCTTGCTTTTCTATATGTACATACCAGGGTCATGGATTAGTTTAGATCAGATCATAGGCTCAAACCTGACTTGAAATCTTCCGTCAGGTCCAATTTTTGGACCGAGATGTACCTCATCTATTTCTAGGATAAACTGACTCAGTAAAATTGGATAAATCTGTCGCCTAGTGTGGGTCACAGGTCAAAGTAACAACCTAGTTTTTAAATGTGCCACATAGGACAAATAATTTGAAAAGTGAGCACTTCATAAAACAGTTTTAACAAAATTACCGACATTTCAACCAATGCATCCTACACATGATTCAATGATTTATTTAAGGTGCCGAAATTTCAAATTTATTCCTTATGTCCAGAAAGGGGCTTCAAATATATGAAAAAAAATTGAAATCTCGAATATAACTGCAAGTAAAGAATGGTGCAGAACGAACATGATAAAGAAAATGATTTCTCATTTAAAACTGAATGTTCATTAAACTACCCTAGTGGAAGAGATTTCCTCATTAAAAGAGCTCACCTGTCCAATTATTTCAATGGTATTCCATGGTGATCGAACAAGAAAATTTAGGAGTCTTGGTCCTTTAGACGCACTTCCACCAATGAACAATTTCAGGAAGGGTAGTAAAACTCCAGCCATATCCAAGATAGAGGTGAAGGTTTTTCCAATATAAGAGCAGAGACCTGCAATTCGAAAAGAGTGATAGTGATTCGTTCATTACGTATACCACAATTATACATGCCAAAGAATATTGTATATGTAAATCAAAGCCATAATCAGTAAGCCCTGTCTCTCAACTATGTGTCATGGCTTCATAAACCTTTCTTTGTTAGTAATCCCCATTTGACAAGCAAATGTTTTGTAAAGTTCCATGCCTCTTAGGTATAACTCAATGTGACAATCTGTTGTGGCATAGGGAGGTCATTTAGCTCCGACATCAAGAAATTGCTTGGCTCCACTTCCACTTCTTACAAAATAAATAGGGATTATGTTCATCTTGTACCTCTTTTCTACTCTCTATAGTCAATAGATCCTCATCCTTTGTTAGATGAATTCCCCTTCAATTGTGAGCAATTGTGCCCTCATCTCTTTCCCCTTCTACCAGTTTGGAACTACCTCTAAGAACACTTATACTATTCTACCAATATGCCTCCCAAGAGTGGGGGCCTTTGCATTTATGGTTGGATTTCAAAGTGATAAAAGATACCAGCATATAAGAGAAACTATTAGCAGAGAAACAACCATAAAGACGAAGATTGAAGACATTTCCAGCATTTGCATATTATGGCTCGACTTGCTGCAGTTGTCAAAACAAAATGCTTTTAAAATTATTAGCAACCACTGGACCCAAAAGCTTGAGCTATTGTAAAGTTGGTCAATAGTATATAGTTGTCAATTTAAGTTATTTTATAACGCAAAACAACAAATATGACAAGAACATGCATTTATCTCAAATTTGGGGCTCAGCCACATGGATCTTTTTCTTCGACAGCTCTATTAATTCCATCTTCTCAGTTAAATGAAGCATTATCATACCCTTCTTCTCCATCCAAATTCACTTAAACATCCTCTAGTCCTCGTTGTTCCATTAAGTGACATTTATACTATTTTACCTATATAGTTCCCAAGAGGGCAACATGATACCCATGTCCACAAGTAGACCTAGAAGAGATGGGAAAAAAGAACTTACCAGCATAACAGAAATTATAAACATAGAAACAAATATAATAAGGAAGAGTGAAAACTTTCAGCATTTGCATATTGTGTCTGGAATTCATTGCAGTTGTTAAAAATAGCTTTAGTTTTATTAGCAATCACTTGGCCCAAAAGCTTAACTATTGGCAAGTGGGCCAATCATATATAGATTTCACTTCTAAGTACTTTATACCACAAAATAACAATAGTACCAATAACGCCTTTATCCCAATTTTTGGTCCGCAGCATGAACCCCCCCCCCCCCCCCCCCCCCAAAAGCTCTATTTAAGGGTTGTCTCATCAATTAAATCAAGCACTATCATAACCTTTTTAAATTGCCTCCACCCAAGTTCATTTAAACTCCACATTGTGATGTGTGATCCTATCACTTTACCTAATTGGTGTATTTATTTGCCACTGTTACACGTGTCCAAACCATGTTAATCAATTCTTCATCATTTTATCCTCAATAGAAGAAGCCTTTAACTTCTTCAGGATGCACTCATTTCTTATCTCATGTGTTATTGTATTGTCATTGATCCATCTCAACATTCTCATTATTCCTATACTCATTTTTTGGACATGTTGTTTCTTAACTGCCTAACATTCCAACCTATAGAGCATGGTTTTAAATATCGTATGATTCTAATATGTATCAGCAATATCGTATCAGATTTTGAGATACCCAATATGATATTTGACCTTATAACATCGGTTGATATCGAGACAGATATTTCTGATATGACCGGTAATTCTGATATTGACGGCTAATATTAACGATATTGATACTAAAATTTGTTGGCCAATATCAATACCGATACCGAGATTTTAAACCATGCTATAAAGTATTCTAGCTCTCCTAGTTGTACTATAAAATTTGTTGAATATTCTACAATCACGCTAGACTATAAAAAACTTTTCCTCTTAAGCATCTCACTTTGCTTCCAAGAATCACATCTTCATCAATCTCACTGTCATGACGAATGATTGATCTTAAATAGCAAAAATGGATATGTTGATGCATTTCTTGACCACCAATTCTTACTATATGCTCATTTTTTTTCACAATTTTGTTAAAGTTACATTTTATACATTCCATTTCCATTGTACTAATTCTAAATCTTTTAGATTCTAAAACTTTTCGTGGCCTCTTGTATTCTCTAGTCTCATCAACTAACATTTATATCATCAGCAAACACATGCACCATAGAACTTCATCCTGAATATACTTAGTAAGTTCATATATCAATAATTCAAAGAAATAAGGACTTAATATTGATCCTTGGTGTAAATCTATGGTTATACAATATGCTTTGTTTTCTATCCAATCGTTCTTAGCTTATTTAGTACTCCAGTATACATATATAAAATATTTTTAATTATTTCAATATACCTACTAGATTCTTGTTTCTTCTCTAAAACTCCTCGCATACCTCATTATAAACCCTATCATAAGTTTTTTAATAAATGAAAGCCATATGTAGATCTCTTTTGTTCTCCTGAAATCTCTTTCCTTCATAAATCACCTAGTAAATAAATAGCTTCTATAGTTAACCTTCGTGGCGTAAAACCAAGTTGGTTTTTAGAAACAAATGCTTCTTCTCTGATTCTTTGCTCGATTACTCTCATCTCACAGTTTCATTGTACAACTCGTAAGCTTGATTCAACATTAGTTTGAACAACTTTATATATCTTCATTATTTTTATATATAGCCGCCAAAGTTCTAATCCTACATTCATAAGGAATTCCAAAGTATCTATAATTTTGTTGGATAACTTATTTAACCATCCTAAGCCCATATCTCCCAGATTCTTCCAAACTTCTATAAGGTATTCACTTTTTTAGGGCACCCTTAATTTCACTAAAACCTATATTTCTGACAATACCTACGGTTCCTACCATGGATTGAACTATTTGCTTTTATGAAACATTCTCTTATCTGATTCTCATTAAAGACCTCATGAAAATAAGTCCTCCACTTTTCTTTAATTTCATCATCTTTTACTAAGACCTAAAAGCCAAAAGGAAGGTGCGGAAGAGGCAAACACTAAAGAAGACATATATGATACTAATACATGTTTACTGCAGTGAACAATATTGTTACTGTGCTTTCATCAGCCAAATGTGGTGGAAAATGGGTGACAGAGACACGGGAACCTTCCAAAAAATCAAACATGGGGACACAACTATGCTTAGTATATCTGTATGCAAATATGTATACAGCCATGTAAGAGATGAGTAATCAATGAAATAAATTGAATCACAGTTCAACAAAATAATCATAGACATTATTTGATACTATATCTTTCATACAAAATCTCCAAGATTGCAATAGAGTTGTGATGTTGTCATAGTTTATGACTAAACATTTCATTTCGTTGGAGTGTCCAAGAAGTGTCCACAAATGTCCTACACATCAAGAAACCTAAAATTTAAAGTGTACTGCACATACTGGCTTTAATTTCAAGCGTATTGGTGCCTCGTCTATAATCAGTTATTTTTTCACATATATCAGTTGATTATCAACATTGCATTATGCCCTGAAAATTTACAGATGACTTTTTCTTTTTTTATTATCAACTTCTCATCTATGATGCCTGAGGACGGTCTGAGGCTCTGAGCTCATTCTTCCATCAGCAAGCCTAAGATTTGTAGGAGGAGAAGACCTTAAATTAGTTCTTTCGTTATTATTCTTCTTTATCGTCCTTTCTAATACCTTCTTTCTTTATCATGTTCTTTTTTTTTCCTCTATTCTTTTGCCGTTTCACTAACTATTTTCCCTCCAAGCCCCGCTTTAGGATCATTACAGAATATAACTCGTTCCCTTTCAATTCATGCAGGGTGGTGCATAAGGATAGAAAAGCTCCAATTTGAAATGGTACCCAAAAAAATAAAAATAAAATAAACAGTGGCTGTAGGATCATCACAGACTATTACTCTTTCCCCTCGCATCCATGTGGGTGCATAAGGAAAGTTCCAATGAGAAATGACGGTCAATGTGCCAGGTAAGGCATGAAAGGAGAAAAGAAAGGGTTAATATGCCAATAATATGAGAAGCGTGACATGAAGACTCCAATAAGATAAATGAATGCACAATCCAGACAGCTTTCAATCCATTGAAGTTCCTAAGCAAATTTACAAAGGTCACAATGGTAAAAAGTAAACTCAAAATAAGAAATGCCTCACAGAGTGCATGCCTTATCTGGATTGTTTTTTGCAAGGACTGATCCAACAGCACCTCCAAGAGATCTTCCAAAAACAACGATTTTAGATGTATCAATGTCATTTCTCTGAGCTAGATGCTCCAGTGCTGCCTAATCAACATGGCATGGAACAACCAATGATGCTGACAGTTAAAGCATATGGGAGACAATTTAAACTAAAGAAAGACAAAACATATCAGCAAACCTGAGCATCCTTCATAATCCCATGTTGGGAAGGGTGGCCATCACTTGCCCCATATCTGTTGACAGAAGCAAGACATCAATACACTATCAAAACCCCATGTCACACCATAAGACACATGTTTGAACCACCACAATAAACTCATATTCATCTGGAAATCAACTAGGCAAAGTTTTGGCCAAGGGCATACCCTCTATAAGAAAGCATGAACACATTGCAATGCAGCCTCTGCAGCATAATGCGAATGAATTCGAGACGATGGGCAATATCTAGTGTATATAGTAAAGGTCATACACATCGGAAGATCAACCTAAACAGATCAATAAAATCCAGTAAACATCCCCTACAACGGAACTTGCCCTCCCTCCTTTCCTATCTCTCACTAGCATGCAATGAGTAAAAAATATCAGGATACTGCCAGCATTTTCTTGGAAGAAAAGTATTGTTGGACCTGAAATGAGCATTGGAATGATGTTAGGAACAGAAAGAAATGCACGCTAAAACATTTGAAATAAAGACAGAGAGCAGAAAACTTCCATCACATAGAAATTGGTACAGTGCCTGCAGACACCTAACAGGATAACCAGTTGTCCACAAAATGCAAGACTAAGAAAACGGTAAACAGTGCAGAAATGCCATAATGTAAAAGCACATACAAGAGAATATCTATATATCCAGAGGCAACATATGACGGTGCAACAGAACCCAAGTTTCTAACTTGTGACAGAACCTGATTAGCGCCTCCGGTTGAGAACATAATTAGAGTTTAAGGGTTAATAATCAGTCAATTTTTATACTAGACATATCAGGTTTTAGTAATTGATAGATGGAATTCTTACAATGGCTCAGCTTTCTGACTTGAGAAGGTTTTTCGGCCAACAATTCTGTCACACTAGACCTATGTGGGGTTTAATAGCTGAAGGATGGAACTCTTACAATAGCACAGCTTCTGACTTGCAAAGGTTTTTGGGTTTATGTGCAGTGCCTCCATTGAAAACATAGATGGAATATGTTTGAATATGTAAAAGGCGTGTGTTCCACTACATTTTGTGGGAATTTGTGAAAGTCAAATAATTAAACTTTTGAACTTTTATTGCATCTGAAGATTCACATAAAAAAGAAACGGAATAAGCTAGCATTCCCTTAATTATCTTGTCCGTACAATACAATTAACCCCTAAAGAATCCTATGAGAGGGATTCATTCAGCATATCTCATTAAGCACATTCAATGGTAGCAATGCAAGGCCATTTGAAGTAATGGAGAATCATTGGATAGGAGCATGTGTTTAATGACTACGGTATACTCACTAGGATTACAATGGCTGAAGTCATCCAGGGTTACAACCTAGACCAGAATCAGGAGCACACAAAAAAAATGGGAAATTCTAGTTTAAAGACATCAAAAGCAAGAGCTATAGCTTTGGAATCAGAGGAGGAATGTTCTTATTTGGAACAAAATGGAAAAAGAAAAGTCTCCGAGTCACAAAATGAAGAGAGAAGATGTGTTCGAGGAGGAGATGAATCAGTAACTAATTTGAGTAACCAGATCTAGAATTCAGCATTTTGAACTTAAAGTCAAACACAGGATGTGTTTGGATGTTTTCATAGTTAAAAGAAAGGGGGGGAAATCAACTTACCACTTTTTGTTAGATTTGGAAGATATAGGATTTTGAAGTTTAGGATATTTAATGTTTGCGTGGTAAGAAAAGGAGATAGATTCAAAATTTAAACAATAGCACCCAACTAGAAGAGACAATCGCAAAAGTTGAAACTTCTACTTTCTTTTTTCTGTGAAAAATCCTTCTTGTTACTTTTTTTAGTGTCATTCTTATTTGCCATAAACTTTTGACTGAAATACATGTTGCTAATTTACCCTACATTTCTCTTCTTCCATAGAGAAAAAAGTAGTTTACAGTCTAAACTTTAGACATGCCATTCACAAATCGAAATGGAAAGTGTTTGGGTTTTAGGAATAGACGGCTTAACCGGGATAGCCTCTCCTTTATATAGATGAAATAGAGAAAGAATTACAATACTACCAATACTTGCTACAAACCTAATATCTCTCTCAAGCTGGAGCATAAATATCAACCATACCTAGCTTTTTACAAAGAATAGATAAAAACTTCCTAAACAAAGTTTTTCTAAATAAAAAACAAAAACTAAGAAACAAATAAATATTAAAGTTGATACTGTTCATCATGTATTTATTGATGTCATAAATATTGAATTGCTAATCTAATGTCAATCATTAATGTCAATGTTGAAGTTGTCAATCAAAACCTATGTAGCATGGGTAATTCTATTATGAAGCTGCACCCGTGTTGGACACACCGGCACTTTGAGGACACTTCTCAAACTTATTCTCAATTATTTGCATATTTTTTTAATTTAGAACACTTGTTAGGCACTTCTTAGACACATGTTCTATATTTCGCTTACACTTCTTTCTTCACATTACATATTTGAGATATTTATTTATTTATTCCTTACATATCAAAGCCTATACTTTAGAGAAGCAGAAAATGTCATCAAAACATTCATGTGTATAAAACTATATGATAAGTTTAATTTTAAATCTTTTTCAATACAAGAAATTAAACACATTGAATTATTGAACTATGTATGAACTTTTGGGTGTAAAGACACGCCAATGCGTGTATATTTATAAACTCTTATTATTATTTATATTCATATTTTAGCATCATGTTGTCGTGTCTTGTATCCTACTTTTTAAGTAATTGTCGTGCCTCGTATCTTGTTCATGTCATACTCATGTCTCTTGAATGTGTCCATGCTTCTTAGCTCAAAAGCTATGCACAAAGACTGCATGAAAAATCTTCTTCTATGCAGTAAAGATTTAGTGTTTGCCAAACTCAGTACTTAGTAGAAGATGACGCTTTGAAAGATCTCAAACCCAATAGAAAGAGGAGATTTTGAGAGATCCTTAAACTCAATATTTAGTAGAAGATGAGGTTTTGAGAGATTCTCAAACTCAATAGAATAAACACCAAGGAACACATGCAAAAATTTGTTAAAAAAAAAGTAGATGATGCGACAGGAAGTAACAATAGCAGTAGATGAAGGTAAAGAATATCCACATCGCCTTAATAATAGCAGCAACATGTGAAGAAATTGCACTAAACAACAATAGTAGTAGAGGCCGGTAGCAACAATAGCAACAATAGTAGCAATCAACATCAACATCAGCAGTCGATATTTTTTTTAGGTTGTTGCAGAGGTGGCACATAGAAGACCATATTTGTAGTTGAAGTTTTTTTTTGGAAGTTTTAGATGACAGTGACTAGGGATTTTGAGGGTACATGTGATGGCAACAACAAAGGATAGAATTATATGTGGAGTTGATGAAGGGTTTTAGGGACTTAGATGATGGCGGCGAGGGTTTTGGATTTAAAAAAATTTCACAGTTACTATTCTTCTAAAAAGAACCGGCGCGGTACTATTCACGTGAACATTTTCTTTTTTGCAAATCTAGATTCATATCACGTAAGATCTAAAGAAGAAGAAAAAGAAAAAGAAAAAGAAGAACATGGTGTAGATGGGTGGTGGCTAGCATTTCTTAGATGACGGTTAGGGTAAGAAAGCTAATGGATGATGATGGAGATGCATGTGGTGATGAAAGAGGGATCACTCTGATATCATGTTTGGGTTCTAAGAATATACGGTTTAACCCTAAATAAGGATAATGTCTCATTTATATAGATGAAATAAATAAAGAATTATAATAGTACCCTTACTTGCTACATACACTAATAGAAAATAGAGCAAATAAAAAAGGGGGTGTTTTTGGAAGGGGGTTGGTAGGGGTAGGTGGACATGGATTTGACTTAGTATGATGCCTTGTTTTGATGATTATTATGTAGTATGTTTTCAAACCAAACTCGAATTTGATTAAGTTTCCCTTATCAAACTAGAATTGGTAATAAGATTCTCAATCAAACTAGGAGGCTTGAGAGCCAATAAATGTGGGTTTGGAGAGCCCTTGTAAAGACACTCCAATGCTTGTTGCACTTGGGATGTCTTACGATTTTGAGTAAGAGCGTCTTTTATAGAAGTGATTACTATTTATAAGGTCTAAGGGGAATGTTGGTGAGTTATTGGAGGCAGTCCTCCGTTAATTGTACTCTTCCATTTGATATAGTGAAAACTCTTCGATCACATTCATTAATGCTCATAGCCTTTTCGTGTGAACCATCTTAAAGGTTGTTTGTTGCTCTTGCCTCTTACCTCATTCTTAACTCTCTTATGTTCCCCCGTTTCATCGCAATCATTGTCGGGTGGGGGTGCCTCTTCCTTCTTCATTGCGCCTATCTCCTACATACACGAGGGGAATCTCTCTCTCTCTCTCTCTCACACACACACACACACACAAATGTTCTCTTCATTTTGTGTTGATCCCATAATTAGCTAACATGGCATCTCCAAAAATGACAAGCATTCACATTTAGTATGACGACTGGGTAAGCGTGTTTGTGTGTTTTTATTTATTTATTTATTCATTTTATTTTTTGGGGTGGGGGAGGATATTAAAGAAGACTAAATTCAAAGACAAGAAAAGAAAGGTGTTGAATAAATAGTGTTTAAAATGCTTCAATTTCAAACAAATAGACTTAAACTACCTTGAACTATGCCTTTTGATGATAGCTTAATGAAAATGAAACTCCTTAGTAGCTTATTGCATTTTTAAAGTTTTTGACAGCTTTTTGAAATTGGGTGAAAGTACATAGTTGTTTTCTGAAATTAGGCATGACTATATTTATTTATTCTTTTTCTATTATTTCCAAGTTAATACAAGTTTATTCTCAATTCTTAGCAACTTTTTTATAATTTGTCGCCTATTTATGATTTATTGAAACAAATTGTGTTGGATACATATAGAATGCAATTATAGCAGTGCCAGACTTCAATCTGGCCTGCATTTCAGGCAACACATTGTTGGGAAACAAGGAATTTCAAGTGAATTTTTTGGGTAACTTAAGCTGAAATTTTAGGTAGGATCTGCAGCTCAAGACGCACGGAGATGGTTGGAATGTGTTCTACTTCCATTGGGGATGAACGTGGTATATTCATATGTTCAATTCTATTTTCGAATAGATAAGATATTTAAGTCGGAAGTTGGCCTAATTCAATAGCTAAAATGAGACCAAAAAGAGTAAAAACTATTTAGTCTCACATTGAAAGTGGTGTGAAAAGTTGAGTGGTTTAAATATGAAAAGTTGGAGTTAAGGGCAATAGGGCATGCCCTTAGGGTAGTTTTCGCGCGCGTTTGGGGTGAAGTCATGCACGCGCGTGCCACCGCCCGCATCGTCCAGGCGCCAGCGCAGGTGCCGGCCGTGGGCCGAGTCGTGGGCGCAAGCTGCCCACACGCAGCCCGATCCTTTTGGACTGGGTAGGGCTGCTGCCGCTCCGCTTCAAAATTTTGGAGCGGGCCCGGGAATCGGGTGCGGGCACGAACACGTGTCCGACCCTACCCGGTACGCCCCACTCGTTCCTAGAAGCGGGTGCAAACGGTTATTAGAACCGTTCTCTAAATGGTTCAGACAAGAACTGTTTGACGGTTCTTTTGAACCGTTGCAACAGTTCTGGACGAACCGTAGCAACTGCTCCAAACCGCTCATCTTCCACACCTATAAATAGCGTAATAAAACACTCAAAGATTCAGTCTTCCCCTCCCACTGAAACTCTCTTTCCAAAAGTTTTCCAGACATATATTCTTAGTTTGATTTCAACTTGCCTAGTCCGAATTTGTTCTTCAATCCAGTGAAAAGTACATGTCGATTTTGGTTCGACTGTACGAGTATTTGCGTTATGCTTTGCAAATGTCATGAAGGAATGTTGTATCTTGGTTAATCAGCATCCATTATCCCGTAGACACGGTAATGGGGGACGTAATTGTCTTAAGGAGATTCAATTTACGTGTATCTCAATCCATATCATGTAGATTTTGAACTAATGTTCTTATTGTAGGAATTATACTGAAATATTTATGTTTATAAATATTATGTTGAAATATTGCTTCTATATAGACTGATTAATACCATTCTAATTGATGTTTAACTAAGGAAGAGAATTGAAATGTGGTTCTTAAATTAAGGAACGTTCTATCGAACGGAAAACTTCCCACCTGATTTTTCACCGACCTGGCCAATTAGACTGGTCGCTCTTGATTGGTTATCAGAAACAACAAATATCTCCTAAAATAATATAAGACTGTAGCACCTACATGTTGCCTTCTCCTTTTAAAACTCTCAATTAAAGATAACTACTCTTTCTTATAATCCCAAACTCTAATCTAAGCCATTAAACAAAAAAGAGCAATTTGGATTAAATTTCTATAACGTTGTTCAGCAATTTAAATTTCAAAAGAAAAAGGTAACAACAACCTAAACGTCAACATTCTACTCTCACTCAATTCTAAAATCTTGGCCGGGATAGCAAGATTTCACTAACTCAATTGGTTTCAAAATCTAATTTCAAAAAAAAAATAAAAAATACCAGCATTCACGATTCAAACAAAAACTGATTAAAAATATCAGAAATTCTAAATGAAACCCTCGTCGTTGCCGGCAAGCTTAAATTTCACCAAAATTGCAGAGAGATACTAAAACTCTGAAATCACAGCACCCAAAAATTCACAGCATTGACTCTCTAATCTAAACTCACAGGGAAGAAAGAGAGAAAGCTGTGACCTTTGCAATCAGGGAAGAGCTTGATGAACCAAGCGTGGAGGCGCACGCCGTCAGCGGACCGCAGCCAGACGTCCTCGTACTCGAGGCGGAGGCGGGCGGGGGTGAGGGCGTAGGATCTGGCGAGGCCCGGGAGCACGGGAACATAGACGAGCCTCTCCTGGAACGCCACCAGCAGCGCCATTCCCGCCACCAGCATCGCGCCTACGCCATACAGCACCAAGCCCAGGTACGTCACCATTGCTGCGTTTCTTTACGCCGGAGTCGGGTTACCGCCGGTAAGGGGGGAGGAGAGATCGGAGAGGGAGGAGGAGCAGGGTTTTCAGGACAACAAGATTTTTTGTTACGATTTGGACCCGTTAGCTCGTGGGGGCCATGTGACAGGTAGGGGGGAAAAGTGTTGTGTGCCTTTTTTCCCGTGTCGAGAAACGATCTGGAGGAGAGCTGGCGTGGGCCACGCCTGTCGAAAATTTTGATTTCTTTTTTTCTGTGGTTTTGTGGACCTGTTGAATACTGTTTGAGCGAAGCCCAATTGATTGTCATTTGTGGGCTTTTGGAGAAGGCCTATTGAAACAGAAGTACAGAACCCTCAATCATGCTTCTGGCTATACTTTTTTTTGACTCAAATAGACTCAAATGAAAATAAAACGTGAAGCTTTATTTAAAAAAAAAATTATGTGTGCAATACATGGAGGGTTAGATATGTGTATTTTTCTCTTGATTCCAGTTGTGATCTACTAAAATTAGTTCGTTTAACATTATCAAGGAGAGTAAATAATAAAACTGAATCAAGAGCTTGATTCTTTTTGCAGTTATTTTTGAAAGATATTGCAGGCTTTGCAAGTTACATCGTAGTCAATATTGCAGAGAGAAAGAAAAATAAACTGCATGGAAAGAACACCTATTGAATAACGAATTACAAGAGCCAACTTTTAAAAAATACGTGGACGAGGCTCCACAAATTATCAGTCAAGTCAAGTGAATTTCTATATAATGTGAAGTCGGGTCCTTCCTTAATGGCGTCTCTAAAGCCCACCTTATAGAATTAGGGTCTGTTTGGTTATCATAGTTGGCCGTAATTCGTAATTGGTAAAGTCTTTTATAGTTATAAATGAGTTACATGCATGTAAGTTTTACGGTGTTTGTTTGGTAGTATAAAGTTATAAGTGGAAAAGTGTACTGTATTTTAGGGTGTTTGATTGTCGTAATGTGTAAGTCGTAAGCGAAAAAGTTGACCACAAAATTAACTATTTGGTGATTTAAAAAGTTTTAATATTACAAATAAATATTAAAAATGATAAATATTAAATTTTTTTAATATTAATAAAAAAATAATACAAATTTACATGACACAAAATTAACTGTAACTACGCTGTAAGTGAGTGAAAATTAGGTTGCAAGTGAGTGATAATTGAGTTACGTAAGTCTTTTGTGTATTACGGTCCAAATAAATACCGTAATTATAATAGAGTTGTAAGTCATTTATAAATTACGAACTTTTACGCCTTCTACGACGAAACAAACTGCCCTTAGTTTAAAAACCTCTCTCGCCCATTGCGGAAGGAGACATTCAGACTTTCAATCTTCCACCAAGTGTCATGTCATTTGAGATATATTCAGTTGGTTTCTCCGCCAAAAATACTCTACACCAGAACCACGAACAGCCTAAGTGAAGGCTGAAGCACTTCTTTGTATCATTTATGCAAAATTAATTCACTGTTCCGCGAGCAGTGATTGGCACTAATTAACTGGAAATGATCCACCTTAACAAGAAGATAATTCTGCTTGGAATCTCAAAAATAAACTAATGGCTAGAACATCTTTTAAACATGGTCCAGGACAAGTAAGGATGAGAATGGATTTGTTTATGGGCCCTCATTGGACATATCCAATAGAATTTTTTTTTAAGAAAATGAGAAAATTTATATTCTTATAGAAAATTTTCTATTGAATAAGTCTAATAAGGACTTATGAACACGTTTATTCTCATCCCTAAGGACAAGGCAGAGTCTCAACTCTCAAGATCAAGCGGACCTAACAATGCAACTCCAGTGCCCAATGTCTATTGCCGGCCAATTCTAACATCACTCTCATTTTTTTTTATTTAACCCAAAACTTGAATTGGTTCACAATTAAAGATTATAGTACACGTCACACTCTCAATAATCAAGACTAAAGGCCTGATTGGGTAATGGAAGAGAGGATGAGGGAGGAGAAGAGCAAATGAAGAAGGGAAACAGTTCTTCCCCGCTTCTTATTTTTTATTGATTGTTTGGTCAAAATGAAGTGGGGGTGGCGGGAGAGAGATGGAGAGAAGAAGATCACGACAAAAGACAAGGAGCAGGACAGAGATGACGGGAAGAAAGAAGGGAGGAGGTGAGCAGAGTAGTGGTTGAAGAGAGAGGAAAAAAATCAAAAAATAAAAAAAATAACAAATTTGCCTTGATCTAAGAGCTCTAGTGCTCATCTGATGGGTTTTTGAGGGAAAGAATTTCTTTCCCTCTTCCTTCACGGTACTTGTTAGCTAAGAAGAAGAAACTCACATCGTCCACCGTACAATCTACTCAAGATTGAAAACACCGCTCTCTTCCTCTCTCGTGCTGTCAAACAATCACCCCTCAGGAGAGTGTCACAGGGTAGCACATAGTGGAGCACTGCTAGTTGCCAGTGGTGGGGGCTTGATCACATCCTTGATAGGCACTAAACTTGCAAGATGGACCAACACATTACTAGTGTTGCATTATTTGCACCAAGGTTTCAACGATGCAAGAAAAACAAAAAAGAGTGATTGTTAACAGTTCTATTTTTGGGAACAGGACATTGGTGGGTAAGTGTCATGAATCATTAGAGTGTCACCATCTTTTAGGAGGGATGATGAAGTGGTGGCAGTGGTGTGTGATGAATCAATCACAAATGTATAGAGTCTTATTGTGAAAGGTAAGTTTTGCTTTCTAAATTTAGGAGGCTAGGAGTGAACTCCAAGAAATGTTACATGAAATGATTGTGAGCTCCAAGATTTGTTACATGCAAAAAGCTTATTACATGGAATCAACACAGCAATAAGCTTTTTGCATGATAAAAAATCTTATTTTTAAATGTTACTATGACTTTTGTTAAAAGATTACCTTCCCCCCCTTGTTCCCATTAAAATTGCATATGAGTGCTTGGATATGACAATTTTAAAGTAGCACTATATGTTGGAAATTTTTTTATGTAAGTAGTAAAATAGTTCTATTAATTGAATGTTTTCAAATAGTCTCCTGGTCTATTCCAAAATTGATTTTAAAAAAGAGAAGAAGGGTCCCATCGTATATTAGAAAATTGATGTTATCTCAAATTCCATTGATGCAATTTATTGAAAAAGAGGGTGATATGGGATGATAATACAAATCATCATGTTATGTAATTATTTCTATATTTTTTAGAATAATGTAATTGGTCGAGATTCTCTTAAGTAAAATAAACAATTTGCAAATTCTCTTGTGTAATAATAGTAAAACATCTTTACAGTATTGCAAAAAAAGTTTGGACTTAAAAATAAGTCATAGTTACATCTTAAAAGTAAGACTTCTTATCAAAATAGCAGAACCTCTTTACAATTCCTACTTACATAACATTAAACTAATTAGTAATTATCAACACAGCAACAAGCTTTCTGCAAGTTTGGTGAAATATAAGAAGTTATATGCATATATATATTTTTTTAAAGAACATGTGTGTGTGTGGGGGTGGGGGATTCCTTTAAAAGGCCAAAACGGTAATGGAGGGGATCCCTCACTGATGGAGATAACCAACATGGTAATGGAGTTGAGGGAGCGTAATCCATCTGAAAGATTTTAATATTTTTTATTTATCATAAGTGAGCGAATTGAGGTTTTCTCCTGTGAGTCATATAAAAAACTTTATTTGTTCGTCGGTCTGTCTTCATCCGCGAGAGAGAGATAGCAGCGTCGACCCCCTTTTCAGGTGCCCTCCGTCCTCCTGTTTCTTCCTCTCCCCCTCATTTTCCTTCTAGCTGATCGATCGGCTTTCCACCGACAGCGGCAGTAGATTCTAGTTTTTATTTATTTATATCATTTCATCAAAACTGATTGAATAGAGGCTTTCTCCCGTGACTCATATAGAACTTTGTCTGTCCATTAGTCCGTCTTCTTCTTTTCTCTTACCTCCCCCACCTCCTTCTTCCCCACTCATTCTTGTCCCTTTTTCTTTTTTCGCCGCTTGACAGTGGCTCATGGGTCAGTTTTTCCATCGTCGATAGCGGTACACTAGTTTGTTTACATTATATTATACTTTATTTATTTATTTATCAAAACCGATCTAATGGAGTTTTCTGTAACTCATATAGAAACTTTGTTCGTCCGTCCGTCCATCCTCATTCGCGAGAGAGAGAACAGCATTGACCCCCTCATCCTTCTTCCCCTCTCAGTGTCCCCTCTTTCTTTATCTTCTATCCCTCTTCCTCCTCCTGATCAATCGGTTGGGTTTTCACCGATTGCAACGATATACTAGTTTATTTTTTTATATTACTGTTATTGTATAATTTTATTTTATTTATTTAAGACGAGGAACTGCACTTGGAGATGAGAAAGAGAGAAGGGAGAGAGAGAGGAGAGCATGATTCCTCAGAGAGAGAAAGAGGGAGAACGTGATTCCTCCTCAGGGGTCTCTCAGCTGGAAGAGTACATGATTCCTCCTCAAGGTTCTTTCTCTTCACCCACAAACCATTTTTTCAATTTGCTTTCATTAACTTGTTTCTGTGATTGTTCGCTTTTCAACTCCTTTTGTTTTATATTATAATTTCAATTTCAGTCCGTTCTTGAGCATTCTGCCCATTTCTGTGACATGGTTCTTGAGAAATTAGAAGAAAAAAACTTGGCATGCAATTTTCTCATGGAAGGAAGAAAAAGCCCAAAACCATTAGCAGGATCGCGGGCTAGTGTCAAATAACTCGCTTGAGTAGAATGTGTTTGATGATTTTCCTAAGTGAATTTTTGTGGGCTTGTACATTTTGATGGTGTACTCTTTTTTAATGGAGTGGGAAACTTTTCCATTTGGATTGTGGGCTTGTTTGAAATCCTAATGCTCGAGCTTTATTATTCCTTGAACTTTATTATTGCTAGTTTTAGTTGTCTTATAATCCATAGTGACATTATCTGTCAAGTTTATTAAGGATTCAAACTTTGGTGGACGGGCTGTTGGTGTTCCCAGCTGGTGGTAGAACAGATGACTATGGGGTTCTGTTAAGGTTCCATGGTATGAGTTTCTGTTTGTGTTGAAATTTCTCCTTCTCTTTTCTTGGTGGTGTTTGCACTAAAAATTAAGAACCATTTTCTATGTGTGTGCTTATATTGCATGAACTTGATTCCTTGGTAGTGTTGCTTTCGATTCAAGATGGTGCTTGGGTTGTCTGGCACCTGTTGCTACGAGAGTAACTTTATTGTCACTGTGAAGGAGGTGACGTGGGGAGGAGCATGGATTTGAAGGTAGTAGAATGGGAACATTTGAAACAAATCAGAGGCAGATTTTTTGTATTCTATCAAGCTTCTTTGAATGTTAAGGTGCATTCACCAAAACGTTGCTTTACTCGTAAATAAATAAATAAATAACGTACGTTTCTCAATTGTTGTTGAACTCTAAAGAGTTGTATTTGTTAGATAAATACTAATAAGACATGATCAATTGCCTCTATGCATAGATATCAATGTCATGTATAATAGATCTTGAGATGAAGTTTTAGATAACATACATCTTCGAAGAGTGATGAACTGTACCCGGATCTGGATAGAGAATGAAACGGAAAGCCTTCTCTCTGCATAACCTAGCCTCCTATGAGTAGAAATCAATACGTGACTACAGAGAGGGACTTCCTTTTTATATATAATTTTTTGATTAATGATCTTCCCATAATACTCCGAACCCTAATAAGAGAGTAGTACTAGGCTCCACCGACTTTTAGTAATTTAGTGCATCTATTAGATACACTTAATTTGTTGACTAACATAAGTTGCAGTCGTGTCATGATATGCGATAGGAAATGGGGTATGGATCGAATCATATCTTACAATTCCAGCCAAACATTTGATAAATGCAAGAGTAAATGTGTGGCAGTTTTACCTCGAAATGGGGGTCTAAAAACCCCTTTTTCAGGAGTTGGCAACGCAGATTTGTGTTGGTGTTGCATTATACCGACAAGTTGCTGAGGAAATTAATTGGTAATATTATCCTTTGGCCCTCCAATTAATTATCTTACCAAAACCAGGCCATTCGTTTCCTTTAGAAATGTCGTAGGGCTGTAGTGTTGCTCCGAAACTGATCTCTCATAATTCGAGTTCATTTTCAAACCAGTGCATCTGTAATTTGCTCTGAACCTGATCGTCAAGGAGGAAAAATCATACAAGATTGAGTTTAAAATCTGTATTTTTGATATTTGAAGAGGAGAATCTTCCTCTTCTTTGGTTCTTCCTTTTTCTTTCTTTTCAAAGAGAATATATTTTTAAAATTACCCAAAAAACTGACAACTTGTACTTGGCTTCTCCCAAAACAAATCGTAAGTGAAGATACACACTGCCACTTCTATGTGGCGGTCCCAAGTTCATAGTAATTTAAAGGTAAAATTCTCTCCTAATTTGACTGCCATTTAATTTTTTTTATGAGCTCCCCTCTATCCTGAACAGACATGGAAACTCTTCATTTTATAGAATTTATTTAAAATAATTCTCTCCTACTATCAGCTAACATGTATGCTCATATCTTTATCTTGTTATTTATAACTAACTTACACGTGAAAACACTTCCTTATGTTATGAACATACCGAACATAACAAAGAGAGTTTATACACCTTCATATTGTTTCTAGATTTTTAATATTATCTATTATGGTGACAACTCCAACCTCTTGCTTGATCCTATTCACTAGAGAAGAAAACTATAACCTCTTCTTATACAAGGAAACCCTCTTCCAGATGAGATCCTTTGACACATTATCGAAGGCTTCTCTTCATCTTTCTTGTTCCGCACCATCATGGGAGACTCCTTATGGAGGATTATATGTCCATAGATCTTTCCAAAGAAACCTAGGCAACCCTTCTATATGACTTAAATGGCCCTTAACTATTTGATTTTAAACTAAACAAACCTCTAACCATAGGCATCAAATAAGACCCAACAACATGGACTGAAGGCAAACCTACAGCTTGGTTTAGCCTGAATCGCCGCGACTGGTCAATCATCTTTCTAAGCCAGGAGACAAATCCAGTTAATAGCTGATTGGTCAATCCTTCATTTTTTGGGAAGTATTCTAGTGTCAACCTCCTTTTACCTTGTATATTTAGACTTTTCTTATTTGCATCACAATGAGATAATTTTCCATTTTTTCCTTATTACACTAGCTACTGTTGCCTTTCAAGAGCAGCAAAAAAATCTAAAGGAAAAAGGCTGAGAAGAGAAGTATAATTTTCAATTGAGAAAATAACCCCTACTTTTAGAAAGAATATATGCTGATCTCTCTGAAAGTGAAGTAGGAAGTTTTACTTCCTGGGTAACAAGTGATTTTCTCTTCTTTCTAACTGCATTTTATCTAGGATAAGTAATGGGTCATGCCTACCCAAGCCCTAACCCTGCCCATGTAAAAACACCTAGGCCCACACACGACCTAGAGTATTATATGGGCCTAAACCCATAAGCCTATGTTGTACTAGTCCATTAGATTATGGGCTGGCCCATTCGTGCCTTCATTCAAGCTGGCCTATTCGTGCCAGAGTTGGGTCTCTTATTTTGTGTTTACTCATATCTACTTCAAATATTATGTGTTTAATAGTTTCTAAAATAATCAATCAAATAAATCTAGGGTTTATGTGGACAACAGCTCAACTTCTCGAGATTTCTATTAGAAATTTTGCTAAATTAGAATTAGAATCAACAAATAAGATGAGTCTTATGAGAATATGAGTCATAAGGTGTAATTCTATTAACAGCTGAGATCAATTTGATATAATTAACTAGATAAGAGACATTATTATTAATCAGGCCAGCCCGTCGTGCCTGTCCAGTGAAGCTCCATTCCTGCCTTTATTAGGCTGTGCCGTGCCAGTTGAGCCAAGCGCATGCATGACCCGAAATTAACTGGTCGTAAAATCAAAATTAACTAGGCTGTAAATTTTTAGGACCAGGCACGACCTAAAGTTCTTTTTCTACTACGTATGTACCAAAATTTTTCGTGTTGGCCCGTCGTGCCTTAGGCCGGCATGGGCCCATTACCAACCCTAATTTTACCTTTATGATGTTTGACTCACTTTATCCTTTTATAATTAGCAGTGCTGAAACAATGAAAAAGAGGATTTTGTGAACCTTTAAGGTTTGGGAAATTAGTGCATTTGGGTTATATGTGTGAAATCTAAAAGATTTTAAAATACAAGACCTTAGCAATGATTGTTGTAAGAAAATTGATATTTTACGATACCAATTGTTACTCCCAGGATTGACGTTTGTGAAACTTGACAATATGATCAGTAGTTGTAAAAGAAAACTATTATAAAGCAAACTAGTAATAACTAGACAAAAGAGTAATAAGAAAGAATACGAGAATTTAACGTGGTTCGGCCCAAACTTGGTTTACATTCATGGGGAGATAACTTGAGAGAGCTTTATTAATGACTTGGTAAAAAAGAGGTCTAACTTTACTTTTGATGCAACAAGAGTATTTACCTTCCTCCTTAATCTAGACTTAGATTACAAAAGTATTACCTTATCTCTATGCACTTTCACCTTGCTCCTTTCTTTGCTTGGCTTTCTTCTGATCTCCTTGGTGATTTTTCTCCTTGAGATCAGCTTGGTTGAGGCAAATTACAATGCTTAGTTATAACTTTTATTTATAAGATTTTACAATACAACTCCTATTTGGACTATGAGATGATCTTGGCCGTTGGATGGTTGAAGAATCTTGATCAATTCTTTTAGGAGTTGATCTCTTTGATCTAGAAGGAATCTAGATCCTTTAATCTTTAAAAATAAATTTTCATTGAATAGGAATTTAATCCAATTTGTATCCTACAAGAATAAGGAAACTCGTAATCGTCTGAAAAGGAAACTGTTTCACCTTAATTTACTTCTTCTACTTCAAGCCATCGTCTTCTCGAACTCAATTGATTTTTTTAGACTATCATCTCTATGAAAATAAGACAAAATCCTAACAATCTCTACCTTGACTTTCTTTTCAAGTCTTTAGTAAAACAACTTGAGACTTCGGATTAATACCTTGATTCTTTTCTTGGTTGTAATCGTACCGTGAAACCTTTAATTCTTGCTCTCTCTGGGGTCTTTGGCTGATTTATCGCCATGGCTTAGACCATCTCGGGCCTTACCCGAATGCAACCTTTCCCCTTCCCGTAACACTTTAACCCGGTTCACGTCCCGTTGCAGTCTTCCATGAACTCCCTTCAAAGTTTATCCTTGAAACTCTACCTCGATCTGAGTTTTCTTCTTTCAGCTTGTATAACCCTCCACACTTCTTTTCTTCCAGGATTACCCTGTCTTCTTGACTAACTGTGACGACGTCTTGTTGCACTTGAATTCGATATCCTTTTTTGTCGAGCACTCTTATGGATATTAGATTGTAGCATGTTTCTAGAACATACCGGATCGCCTCCAGAGCACGCACCGTCCAATCTCTTTCTGTAACCTTGGCTGTACCAGTGCCAATGACCTCGCAAGCCGAGTCATCCATCATCTTGACAGTCCCTTCCTCCTTTGCAAGTAAAGAGTTGAACAGCTCTTTTTGGGAACATACATGAACTGTACTACCTGAATCAAATGTCTAGTTTTTACCTTGAGAAGTATTATCCTTGTAGGAAGCCATTTATACTTCAGTTTCCTCTAAACCGCTCAATGCTACGCCTGCCTCCGCAGCTTGCCCTTTCTTCTTCAACCATTCTTGCCGATGTTTGTAATTATTTTTTCAATGACCTTTTCTGTAACAAAAGTGACGTGCCTTTGACGAGCCTGAACTTTTTTCCTTCTCCTCTTTCTTTCTTTCTCGTAACCATTAAACTTGATCATGTCTGCTCCTCTTGATTTGGCTTTTTCTAATCTCATTAGATAAGAGAGTTGACATAACCTCCTCCAAAATGAAAGTTTTCTTACCTTAGAGTATGGTGGTGACGATATGATCATATGACTCTGGAAGTGAACTGAAAAGTATAAACGCCTTGTCTTCCTCATCGATCTTGACATTAACCGCTAGAAGTCGCTAATAACCTTATTGAAGAAGTTTAGATGCTCCAACACCGCTGCCCCTTCGTTCATGCGTAGCTCATATAGTTGTTTCTTGAGATACAACTTGTTGGAGAGGCTTTTCATCATGTACAACGTTTCTAATCTTGACCACAATCCTGCAGTCGTTTCTTTATCCATCACATTGTACATCACTTCGTCTGCGAGACATAGTTGAATCGTGCTTGCCGTATTTAGATCCATTTCCTCTCAATTCTCGTTTGACGTACCTACAGGTTTTGCTGACTTACCCTGCAAGGTTTTGTGAAGACCCTGTTGCACCAGTAACGCCTTCACCCTCTTTTGCCATAAGCTGAAGTTTCCTTTGCCATTGAACTTTTCAACCTCGAATTTTATCGTCAAACTTTCTATCTTCAACATATCGCCTTTCATCAACTTTTAACTTTGATACCAATTGTTGTAACGAAAATTAATATTCTACGATACCAATTGTTACTCCCATGATCGACATTTGCGGAACTTGACAATATGATCAGTAATTGCAAAAGAAAATTATTGTAAAGCAAATTAGTAATACCTAGACAAAAGAGTAATAAGAAAGAATACGAAAATTTAACGTGGTTTGGCCCAAACTTGGCCAACATCCACGGGGAGAGAACTTGAGAGAGCTTTATTAATAACTTGATAAAAAGAGATCTAACTTTACTTTTGATGCAACAAGAGTATTTATCTTCCTCCTTAATCTAGACTTAGATTACAAGAGTATTATCTTGTCTCTATGCACCTTCACCTTGCTCCTCTCTTTGCTTCGTTTCCTTCTAATCTCCTTGGTGTTTTTTTTCTTGAGATCAGCTTGGTCGAGGCAAATTACAATGCTTGGTTATAATCTTTATTTATAGGATTTTACAATACAACTCCTATTTGGACTATGAGATAATCTTAGTCTTTGGATGGTTGAAGAATCTTAATCAATCCTTTTAGGAGTTGATATCCTTGATCTAGAGGGATTTTATACTCTTTACTCTTTAGAAATAAATCTTCATTGAATAGGAATTTAATCTCATTCGTATCCTACAAGAATAAGAAAACTCGCAGTCGCCTGAAAAGAAAACTGCTTCACCTTGATTTATTTCTTCTGCTTCAAGCCATCGTCTTTTCCAACTCAATTGGATTTACTTTGACCATCATCTCCTCTTGAAAATAAGGCAAAATCCTAACAATAATGACTTAGAGCAGTGTTTGGTACATTCAAGATCTAATAGTTTGGATAATTGGCCATCATGGTGGAATTAGAGGAGGCTACTTGCTCAAATGTCTAATTCTAGCTCGAGCTTAAATATGAATATCAACTCAACACCACAAGCTCGAACATATTAGAAGTCCAGCCTTAAGTCAATGTGCAAGTCAATCCCATCAAAAAATATCAGGTACATTGGGGATAACCTTAGTGGCGTAGACAGTCTGGCATTGAAAGGTTATTCCAGATATGGAGTTTATATGTTTTTCTAGAGTTTCTATTAGATGTATGTTGATTTCTTGATGATTGTTCTGTATTTATCTCCCCTTTCCTAACCTGGCAGAGGCATGAATTGAACGAGAAAGACATGCTTTGCCATCTTGCTTTTCCCCATGTTTCCCCTCAAATCTCTAATTTAATCTGGCACCCGGCTGTTGTTGTTGCGGCAGATGGCACTAAATGGAACGAGAAAGACATGCATTACCATCTTGATTTTTCCCATATTTTCCCTCAAGTTTCTAATTTAATCTGACATCTGCTGTTGTTGTACGTTTGACTCTTTGAAACTTTTTTAATTTACTAGTTTCAAACAACTGCATGCCACTTTTTTCATTCAGGCACCGGCGACAATCTTTTCACTGAAAAGTTTAGGTTGAGTGTGCATACTTAAGCAATATGTGACATTCTTATCTCCTTTCAGGTTACTAGTGATATGCATATTATGGCTATTCTTAGCTATATCACAAAGAGTGGAAGATGATAGACGGCTTAACTCTAGATTGGGGTTATCTCTCTTTATATAGATGAAGAATAAATAGAAAAATAAATAAAATACATTTACGCACTCTAATACTTCCCCTCAGACTGACATGGATAACCAACATGCCCAACTTATTACAAAGAGCAGAAAACAAACTTCCTAAACAAAACTTTTTTACACAAAAAACAAACACCGAGAAATAAATACTAAATTGCTAATCTAATGCAACACTTTGAATCATAAATGTCGATGCTGAAGTTGCCAATCAAACTAAACTGAACCAGGGTCGAACCGTATACTTGTGCGAAGACCGTGCAAAAAATATTCGCACCGTCTTGAATATAGTTAGGATTTTAGAGTTTTTTTTAACTCAGTAGAAGTGGAGCTTTTAGAGAGTAGATGCTTAAGCCTATATTGGGGTTGTCTCTCTTTATATAGACGAGGAATAAATAGAAAATATAAGAATATCCTTATACACCCTAATACAAGAAACACACGCAAAAAAACTTAACAAAAGATAGTAGATGATGTGGTAGGAAGTAACAACAGTAGACGAAGGCAAATAAGATCCAAATCACTTTAATAGCAGCAATGGCAACAGATGGCGACTAGGGTTTTGGATAAGCAAATTCTGCAATTACTATTCATGTGATTTTTTTTCTTTTTTCAAGATTCAGAACACAGTGAAGAACAAAGAAAAAAGAAGATAGATTGGTTTTAGAGGAGGTTGGATGAAGCGGCTAAGGTTTTGAAGGAGGAGATGATGGTTGATGGAGGTGCAGGTGATGATGGAAGAGGGATCACTCTGATATCATGTTAGATTCTAGAATATAGATGGCTTAACCTTAAATCATGGTTGCCTCTCTTAGATGAGAAATAAATAGGAAAAATATAAGAATACTCTTACATACTCTAATAATATGCATGAAATTTTTTTCAAATGCATATGGATTTTACATTCAGTGCTATTCTTTATTTGGGAATCGGATTTTTCCGTGCACGCATGCACACAAACATTCACTGTCAAGACAGCTGTATGACAATCCTGGGCCTACATATTCATATCTCAGAGCGTGGGACGAAGTGAGCCCTTTAGCGGAGGATCAAACTTTCTTCGTGGAGCAAGTAGAGCGGCAATAGATCTCTTCCTAACCAGTCTCCTTTTGTCCTGTTCGCGAGAATCACTTTTTTGCAGCTCGTGAGCATCTTTCAGTCTTTTTCACATTTTGTAATATTACTTTTGTACCCCCTCGTGATGTAATATTCATGTAATATTAAGTCACGTTTTGTGATAACAATGTACTCATATAAATTGGAATGTATATTACTATCGTACTTTCGTACTCTGACTCTTGCCCTGTACTAACGCTTAGCGTATATACATGGGGTATTCCAGGCCAGCGCAAGTACATCACAGTAGCGTCCCCATGCTCGCCGCGGGCGGGGCGTTACATTATCCAATTGGAACCGCATTCCAAGTCGTCCTCTTGAACTACATGTTCTTTTATGATTATTGACATCAACTTGACCAGACCAAGTGTTTGTCAATGAAGGATAACCACTTCGGTTGTTTGTCGTAGGTGCTGTGATTACACATATTCTTCATTAATTGTCAGAAGAATCCTTTTCAGTGCTTAATCTTCAAGCTTTATAGATTAAAAGGATGAATTTGCCCGGTCGTCAAATCCATAAAAACCAAAAACAGATCACATGTGATATAGAGACGTACAGGTACCATGATTCCATGAATATTCTTCATTTGTTTGAAGAATCCTCTTCAGTAGTCAACCTTCAAATCCCTGAGGAACTGCAAAAGGTCTTGCTGAAAAGGATAAATCTGCTCGATATTCAAATCCATGATAACCACAAGAGAGCCAGAAGTTCAGCATCAACTCGGGAGAGCCAGAAGTTCCGCATCAACTCAGGAGAGCCGAGTAGCTTGATTGCCAGTCACAAAATCTGTTGTGTGGAGCCTCCTGACTGTAGACTCTGCTTTGTAGACAGCCCAGTTTGATGGAAAAAGTCTTTCATAATACAATAATAATAGTTCTTTTGGATAGTATAATTCTGCATGCTACTGTTCCTTTGCACTAACATGGCTTAAAGTCTTTTCCCTACGACATTGATTTATTACTTTAACTATAATAATGCAAGTGTTATTAGTTCAATTATGTTATATATAGCAAACTTTACGGGAAAGTTCTCATATTTCTCATCTTGTTAGAATACCATGTTGTTTGCGTAAAACCTCTGATGTAGTGTCCTTTAACTTAGGCGACGATAATTCTCAGGGGAAGCAAGTTCAGGGTCATATAAAGCCAGATTTATCTCTGGGAACTCCGCAAGTCATCTTCCAACCTCCAAAATTTCATTATAGTCTGTCCAATGCAAGTCCACGTAATTATTTCATTTCTTTCAAGCTATTAAATTCCTTCTGTGACTCTGTTTCATGGAACTTCTCTGTTGCAGTCTTGTCCTCCACACCCTTTCACAGATCCATACTTTGGGGGTGCTATGGCTGCTTATGGATCACATTATGTTGTAAGTATAACTGAGCAATTTCTTTCCTTTCAACTCATTTAACATGAAATGATTAAAATTACTGCGTCAACTTGCCTAAGAGGTCACGTTAAAAACGAGGGGACATCACATGGATATGACAACGTTAATCTCATTTAGTGATTGCCTTGGCCACAGCGGAGGATGATGTGGGTGTTTTATGCATATACCTATGTTGGAATCAGGTGGCAGAGAGCAGAACATTTTTTGCAATAATGTTCACCTTAACATCTGAAATTTGGAGCAGTGGATGTTGGCATTTAATTTCAGTTAGTTCAGTTTAGTGGGTATTGTGCAAAAATGAGAAAAACCGGTGATTTCTGGTCTCCGCTTACCTTTGCCTTTGTTTTATCTTTGTTTATGCTACAAGTTTAGTGTATAATATTGTAGCATAACATAACATAACATGTAGTTCACAATATTTTTTTAAAATTAAACAATAAAGATATCAGATATAGCAAAAAAAACGATGTTCATGTTATGTGGAAGTGATGGGCTATTTTCCTTCCTCTATTGGAACATATATTTGTATTCAAAGTCTTTGGCATCAAGAGGAAAGTCTTAAGGCTTCTATCTTTGTTAATTTACAGAAGACGTGTGCAAAAACTGTTAATTTAACTCTACATATCTTTCTAGTGGTTAGTCCACAAAGGATTTCTTTGTGTTGTCAGGCCATTGTGCTTCATTTGTGGTCACTTGAAATTTGAAACCTGAAAAAAAAAAAAAAAAAAAAAACGAATACGTGGTTTAAAGCGGAACATTATATATGGAGTAATTATACCTGAAGATATAAAATTTAGTCAAAAGTTCAGTTTCTGCCCCTTCTATCTTCTTTTAAGCATTCAACATTATGTTATTTCAACATATCTTTGGAAAAGCCATTTCCACTCCCCCCCTTTAGATACACAACTAGGAAACCTCATCGTCAGCATCATCATTACCATCTCTCTGCACAACTAACTTCACAGATATTGACTTCATGGATTTTTGAATATTTGAAATTAACATTTGTTATGAGAATGAACCCGTTTTCTATCTGCATACAATTGACCACACATACATTTTGAATATTTGGAATAAATTTAGTGTTATTATCAATAGTTTTCTTTCCATACAACATGGTAAGTAGATTCCCCAAGGTAGATAGGATCCTTCTTTCACCTTTTATAGTTGCTTAGGATACAAATGATGCCTTAGGGATTTCATCATGTAGAGGCTTTCTAGTTTTGCCTACAGCCAAACTGTTGTATTTTCACTGACAATATTATATTTCACCTCATCTTCCAAACAAAGAATCATGCTAATGGACTTCAAATCAAAATCATCCCAATCATGATTAGACCAGAACACCAGTTCTGTTTGTTTTCTCATATAATTCCTTGTGCAAGCATTATCAAATCAAAGGTTTTAAACCATTCACCTGCCAGAGCTTGAAATTATTTTTGTTGTTGAAGTTCTCCACCTCGAACTTTGCAAGCTAAACTTTTTCAGCCATTGTATTAGACACATGAAAAGATTGAAATTGAAGATTATACCATTGTTTGAGACCAGCACAAAAGAAGACACTAGATGCAAAGTAAAAAAACACAGAAAATATAGCAGGGAGAGAATAAGAGAGAGAAGAAAACACAATCTTTTAGATGGTAAATTCTAAGAGGATGAGAAATTCCGATATATCAAAGAGACTGGTATATCAATGGAGGACCACCTTCAATAACTTACCAAACCCCCTTCAGAACTTCAGAAAGAGGAATTCTTTTTATAAAGAGTCTCTCACCCAAAATCCCAAGAAATCTCGAAGGAACAAGCGTTGGATGATTGTCACTAAGACTCTTTAAACTCATATATTCGTAGATTCCAAAATTATCTTAGTTTGATTAAGAATTCTAATGCATAGTCTTACTTAATTAGGAGACTTATCAAATCATAATTTAGTTAAGAATTCTAACACAAATAGCCATCAAAATAATGCAGTATTCAAAAATCTTAAATAAATTTGGACTCAAAATGATGGGTATTCCTAATAAGATCTGGAGATGAATGCAACACAATTTTATTTAACCATGTATCCAATCACCTCTTTATGCGATGTTGGACTAATCTCACTGATGTAAAACCACCTGGATCGCGATCACCTTCAAATCGAAACCAAAATTTAAATTGAGGATAAGAAAAGATTTGGGTTTCCACCCCTTGCACGGGCTTCTCACCCTAAACTCGAGAGCAGCTGAACTCAAGAATTTAACACACAATTTGAGGAAAAGTTTTAATCATTCATTCATTAATTCCAACAGATAGTCTAGGGGGCCTTATATAGGCTTTACAAAAGAGGACTACTGGAAAATAACCGATGTGGTACTAAATGTCCACAAAAGAACAAAAATAAAAGGAACACAAATAAAGCTAAAAACATCTGCTATCAATAAAGCCTGAAACAAGTCCCATCTAAAGCCATAGAAGACCAGCGCGTCGCCTCCTGAAGTATACTCGATCGAACCTGCTCCTGGGCGGTGGCATGATGTCCTCATCAATTCCCCCCGGGTGGAAGGAACTCGACCTGTCGAGTGTGGGGGACAGAACTGCTGTCTACTGTGATAGTGCTCCAGTCGATCAGGATCAAGATGCTGGAGGTCTTCCTCGGTAATCCAAGAATTTTCTGAATCAGGTTTTCCCGTCCACTTAATGAGATAGCGTCTCGTCCCTCCATCTCCAGTAGAGATAATCTAATCATCCAAGATAGAATCTATATGTTCTGTTGCATAGGACATTTTAGGGGGAAGTGGAGGTAGTGGGGGCTCTCAGAAAGAAGGTCTCGACTTGGCTCATCCACAAATGGATCAGAAAGGGTATCAAAAGTACCTCGATATGGAACCAAATCCTCAACATTAAAGGTGCAACTGATGCCAAAGTCAGGTGGGAGATCTACCATATAAGCATTTGAATTGATTTTCTTGATAATCTTGAATGGCCCTGCACTTCTCGCGTGTAATTTCTTCACGGTTCCTGGTGGAAACCGTTCAGGTCGCATGCAGACCATCACATAATCTCCGACATTAAAAGATCTTAATCGGCGATGTAGATCTGCAGAAGCTTTGTAATCAGTATTATTTTTCATTATCTTGTCTCTGACTTCCTCATGTAATGCATGGATATGGGATGCAAATGCTGATGCGGAGTCTGATACCCTAGAATGATGATGAGCCATGGGAATTAAATCAATGGGTTGCCTGGGCTTAAAACCGTTTACTATTTCAAAAGGACTGAGACCCGTAGTCCTATTGACTGATCCGTTATATGCAAATTCAGCCATAGGCAAAATGAGATCCCAAGTTTTTAAATTTTCTCCAACTAGACACCTGAGGAGATTTCCTAGCGATCTGTTTACCACCTCGGTTTGACCATCTGTCTGTGGGTGAAAGGCGGTTGAGAATTTCAGTTTGGTGCCCATCTTATGCCAAAGTGTTTTCCAGAAATAGCTAACAAACTTAACATCCCTATCAGACACCATGGTTTTAGGTATCCCGTGCAACTTTACGATATGATCAAAGAATAAGACAGCCACTCGAGACGCATCTGAGGTCTTGGAACACGGGACGAAGTGAGCCATTTTTGAGAATCGGTCAACTACCACTAGGATAGAATCGTGCTTTTTTTGAGTTTTGGGCAGCCCTAGTATGAAGTCTAGGCTCACGTCTTGCCAGGGGCACTTAGGAACAGGAAGAGGAGTGTAAGGTCCGGCAATCTGCTTTTGTTGCTTGGCCAGCTGACACGTGCGACATTGGCTAACTACTTTAGAGATCTCTTTTCAGACTCGGCCAGTAGAATCGGTGTTCAACGGCCTCAATTGTCTTGTTCTGACCGAAATGTCCCGCCAGACCTCCAGCATGTAGCTCCCAAGAGAGAAAATCTCTGAGGGACGTACGGGGAATACACAACTTACGGAATCTGAAGAGATAACCGTCTTGAAAGAGAAAACCGTACATCTCACGAACAGGGCCGTCTCGTAACGTGACATAAATTCTCCCAAAATCGGGACATGATTCATACTCCTCTTTTAATTTCTCAAATCCAACCACTTCCGTGCTCATTGTCACCAAGATCATGACACGTCGACTCAGCGCATCAGCGACCTTATTCTCGATGCCTGCTTTGTGTTTGAGAACAAAAGTGTAATCCTGCAGGAACTCCACCCATTTGCTATGTCTCGCGTTCAGTCTCTTCTTGGAGTTGAGATACCTTAACGCCTCATGATCTGAGTACAACACGAATTCCTGCGGTAATAGATAATGTCTCAAGTAGCGCAAAGCCTGTATAACCGCATAGAATTCTTTGTCGTATGTGGAGTAGCGTTGCCGGGCATCATTTAGTTTTTCGCTGAAATAAGCAACCGGGTGATTTTCCTGACTCAGTACACCACCTATTGCCAGTCCCGATGCGTCACAAGTTACTTCAAAAGCTTTTGAAAAATCAGGGAGACGCATTACGGGAGCTTCCGTCATCATCTTCTTTATTTCAGCGAAAGCTTTGGCGGCAGCAGGAGTCCACTGGAACACCTCACTCTTTAAACAGTCGGTGATAGGTGCCATGATAGCACTAAAATTCTTGATGAACCGACGGTAGAAAGTGGCTAACCCGTGAAAGCTTCTGACTTCCCTAATCGTCCGGGGTTGTGGCCACTCGGTTATTGCCTTCACTTTTTCAGGGTCTGCGGAAACTCCCTCAGAGGAAACCACAAATCCTAGGAAGATAACCCTGTCTATACAAAAAGCACACTTCTTTGGATTTGCATAAAATTTCTCAGCATGGAGTGTGCAGAGGACTTGCCTCAGATGTCCCACATGTTGCTCCTGGGTTTGGCTGTAGATCAGTATGTCATCAAAATAGACCACCACGAACTTACCGATAAACGGTCGAAACAATTGGGTCATTATTCTCATGAAGGTGCTTGGAGCATTGGACAGTCCAAATGGCATAACCAATCGTTCATATAACCCGTCTTTAGTCTTAAATGCGATTTTCCATTCATCCCCGGGTCAGATTCTAACTTGATGGTACCCGCTCTTAAGATCAATTTTGGAGAAGATTGTGGCACCTGACATCAGATCTAGCATATCATCAAGACGGGGAATGGGAAAACGGTACTTGACGGTAATTTTATTGATTGCACGACTATCCACACACATACGCCATGTACCATCCTTCTTTGGCGCCAAAAGTGCGGGAACCGCACATGGACTCAAGCTCTCTTTGATGAACCCCTTGTCAAGTAGCTCTTCTACTTGCCGTTGCAATTCCGCATGTTCAGTTGGGTTCATTCTATAGTGGGGCAAATTTGGTAAAGTTGCTCCTGGGACTAAGTCAATAGCATGTTGAATGTCCCGCATAGGGGGCAACTCACCTGGTAGATCTTGTGGGAGGATTTCGAAAAACTCCTCCAGAATTGATTTAATGTGCTCAGGAATCTGCTCCTCGATATCCCGGTTAGCCTCTCGAGCCACGAGAGCATAACAAGTAGAACCATCCTGCAAGCTCTTTTCAATTTGATCGTGGCTAATCAAATTCATTTTCATCTTACCTTTGCCCTTATCAACATTTTTTTTAGGATTTATAACGTCCACTTTATCTTTCCCTTTATCAGCCTCTTTCTCTCGGGTTGGTGGCTTCAGTTGATTTGGCATAATCTTCACCTTTTTCCCATTATGGACGAACGAACACTGGTTGGTACGTCCATGTTTGGTCACATCTAAGTCAAATAACCATGGTCGACCCAAAATGATATGACCTACATTCATGAGGAGTATGTCACACCACACATTTTCTGTGTATGTGGCAAACTAGATGGGAATTTGACATCTCTCTTGAACATCTATAGATGTAGCATCGATCCATGTAACCTTGTAGGGGTTTGGATGCTTCACCGGTGTCATCCCCAAGGTGGTGATTAACTTTGACGCCACAGCGTTGATGCAGCTGCCACTATCCACTATTACCTTGCAGTTCTTATTGCCAATTTTTGTGCAAGTTTGGAATATGATAGTCCTTCTCCAGTCGTTGAGTGGTTCAGGCTGGGTTAAAGTACATCTAACCACTCCTAATTGGGTGCGAGCTACATTAGGAGGTAAGCTCGTCATTTTCACAGTTCGGATGCACCCATTAAATTCATACTCTTCGACAGAGGCATCCGAGTCATCGTCTTGTTGGTGCACCACTTCTTCTCCATCATCCTCTCCTTCTATATCTTCAATGGGAACTTCGACAAAGAGGGTTTTGGTTTGACTCGGGCACTGGCTGGCAAGGTGACCATACCCTTGACACCTGTAGCATTGGGTTCTAGGGTTGATTTTTCCTGGTTCACTTACCGTTCTCTTCTCGGATGCAAAGGGCTTTGCACCAGAAGGACCTGCTGGTTTGACGCTAGAGGAACTGGAGGCAGGTTTACTTGGGGTAGGAAGTGTTCGGTTGAAGCTTGGCTGGCCAGTAGTGGTGGTTCTAGAGTTATCCTTAAAGTTACTTCGGTTAAAATAGGATCCTCTAGACTCATCTAAGTCGGTGACTAGCTGATATGCCTGTTCTAGAGTCGTGATGCCTCGAGCAATGAGCTCTCGGCGATAATCATCCCTAAGACCGGACCTAAACCTAGATAGGGTCTGTTCGGGAGATTCTAACTCGATAGCTCCACACCAATTCAGATATTCATCAAACTTAGTAATGTAGTCAGCGGCTGATTTGTTTCCCTGGGTCCATCGATTCCATTTGTCCAACAATTGTTGACTGAATGATGGTGGGACATACTTCATCATAAGCTTCTCTTTCATGCTTTCCCAAGTGTCCACGGGGTCTTCCCTTCTGTACCTCATCATCCTTTCTAGGTTTTCCCAGTATTGCCCAGCTTGTCCCGTTAATTTCATTACGGCCAATTGAACCTTTCTTGACTCAGACATGTCATGCCAATGAAAATATCGGTCCATAGCCAACTGCCAATCTATATAGACCTGAGGGTCTAAACGCCCGTCAAAAGAAGGAGCATCGACTTTAACGCTCCTGATATACTGGTCATCGGCATCAGTTGTTTGGTAAGGTGGGCCTCGCTCACGCCTAGGAGACCTACTGTCATTTCGAGAACACTCATCCTCCCTGATTCTTCTCCTATTGGTTTCTAGCCTACCAATTCTGGTTGCTAGATCCCTACAATTGACATCAACCTGATCCTTAACTTCTTGTAGTTGTCTGTCCATGCTCTCTATCTTTTGTAGGATTGTGTTAAGGGTATCATGAATGATAGGGTCCATTGGTTCTGAAGTTTCGCCTATAGAAAAAGTTCTACCACTTCTAGTAGGCATGCAAGATTCTCACTGACCCTAAATGCAAGCTGTCCTTAGGATATGTATGTTATGCAGGAGGAGTCAGAGATTAGAATGGTGAAAGATAATACTAATTTTAAGCTACTTAGATTAACACGTGATTAAGAAACTTATAATGTGGAGACAGTGATAAAGACACGTGCTGATACAATTAACTTCAAGATATATCAAGTAATCACAAATTCAAATTAATTTAGTTGCACAATTAATATTAGGTCGGTTACCACTCAAGATCAGAATCACACAACTCACTTATTTAGTGGGCAACAGTCAATAAATTCTATCATGCGACAGATTGGAAGAACTAGCTATTTTAATTAAATGACAGGAATAACTGACAGAATATTCAAAGTTACCTGGGAAGGCGACCGTAACTCAAACCTGAACGAGACTGCTGTAGGCGTGTAGTACTGGTCGTCACGAATCCACTGCCTCGAAAACGGATCAATTCGGACTTGAAACGAGCCCTGAACGATCGTCGGGAGCGATCAGTAACTAAACTGAGTTGGCTCAGTCGAGTCAACTCGGCCGAGTTGACGCGTTCACTTGACTCGAGCCTGGGTTGGTTTGGATCCGACCTGGCTCGCTCCCACTGAACACTTGGGCCTGGGTTGGTTTTAACCAACTCGAGTCTGCTCTTAAGTCAGACACTGCACCCGATCGCAGTGTGCCCAACCCCCTCCCTCGATTCGCAGCTAGGGCAGAGACAGAGCGGCGGCGGCGGTGACTTGAGGCAAGGATGAAGATGACGGCGAGCGGCGGCGATGTCCGAGGAAGATGGCGGATCTCCGATGAGTCCTTGGAAGGTCCGGTGAAGGGGATTGATGACGGCGATGCTCCGACGAAGCTTCAAAGAGGGCGGCGAGTCGTGGATGGCCTCGGCGATGGCGACGGCAGTTGTGGCGAAGATGGCAGAGATCGGAGGAGAGAGGGGCGTGGATCTGGTGGTCCGATCTCTCAGGCGGCTTGAGAAGCCCTCAACGGCGGCGGTGGAGGTTGATCTTGGTGGAGCTCTGGTGGGATCGGTCGGAGGAGGTGGCGGCGACTGAGGATCAGTGGTGATGAAGCTTGTGGGTGATGTCGAGGGCCGTGGTGGTGCCGTGTTCCTTTGCTCTTGATGGCGGAAGATCTGATGGAGGGGCAGCGGTGGGGCTCCGCTGTTGTCGTCGGCGAGGACTGTCGGCGGCGGAATTTGGTGCCTACTTGCAGAGATCGGCGGCGGAGGCTTCCCGGTGATGATGGCGGTGGCAGATCTCGTCGACGTTGGTGAAGACTGCGCTGATGGTGGTGTTGGGTAGTCGCAGGCGGCGGGAGATGATGGCGGCGTGGGGGCGGCGGGAGGTGTCGATGACGATGAACAGAGCAGATTTGTAATTAACTGGGAATTTCGATGAGAATTCTCACTGTATTTTTTTTTTGAATGAATCTGGAATATGGGTCTAGGGTTTTTGGAATATAGATCTAGGGTTTTAGAAACTGGAAGAAATTTTTTTTAGAAAAGACAATATTTGAAGGGGATTGAAAACCGGTGCTCTGATACCAAAATGATGTAAAACCACCTGGATCGCAATCACCTTCAAATCGAAACCAAAATTTAAATTGAGGATAAGAAAAGATTTGGGTTTTCACCCCTTGCACGGGCTTCTCACCCTAAACTCGAGAGCAGCTGAACTCAAGAATTTAACACACAATTTGAGGAAAAGTTTTAATCATTCATTCATTAATTCCAACAAGATAGTCTAGGGGGCCTTATATAGGCTTTACAAAAAGAGGACTACTGGAAAATAACCGATGTGGTACTAAACGTCCACAAAAGAACAAAAATAAAAGGAACACAAATAAAGTTAAAAACATCTGCTATCAATAAAGCCTGAAACAAGTCTCATCTAAAGCCATAGAAGACCAGCGCGTCGCCTCCTGAAGTATACTCGATCGAACCTGCTCCTGGGCGGTGGCATGATGTCCTCATCACTCACACCTTATTTTGTCCAGCAAACTCATCAGTTCACTCAATTCAGGCTAATTTCCCACTTTTATTGGATTTGAGACACATTTCAATATTAATATTGAGTTCATTAGGACTAATAGATAACAGACAACTTTCTAGCACAAAGCGATGCAAGAAAACTCACTTTTGGGGTTGACAGTACTTTGATTCCACGAAAAACTTTCTCAGCCTCATCATGAATGATAAATCTAGATTGATGGAAAAGGTTAGTCTTTGTATTTCTTGACCACCATTAATGTGAACCACACTCTTACCTATGTAGTTTTACTAAAATTACTTTTCATATATTCTATTGTTGTCCTTTAGATTCTAAACCATAATTCATATTTCTATTTATATTGTCTTTTCTCTTGTCTCAATCAACTATAGGAGTATCATCAGTAAACAACATACATTATGAAACTTTATTCTGGATACGTGCATTAAGTTCAATGATAACAAATGATCTTGATACATCAAGATATACTTATGTATCTTCAATCTTTACAGATTGTGTGCTACGTCGATTCATATTTGTCCAACTTGTTGCTTTTGCTTCATTAATTTTCTTCCATGCATGATGAGCATTGACTCACAGATGTATGAAGCTGCAAATTACTTAAAAACTATTTGTCTGTTTTTAATTATATGTTCAAATTCATGTTACTTTTCAAACAAATGTTAATTTCACAATAGATTCATCCACAACTGGTTAAAATGGGATCTTTTGGTCGAGTTCCCCTACCCCTTGAGCCTACGGAGGATGAACCCATTTATGTTAACGCAAAGCAATACAATGGGATCCTTCGAAGGAGACAACTGCGTGCCAAGTTAGAGGCTCAAAATAAGCTCATCAAAGAACGAAAGGTAGCTGCTGTAGATTTTAATTTTATTTTGTTTCAAAGTCTTGCCAGGGTCTATAAGATATTTTGGCACGATAATTATCTGATGGAACCTTTTGATGAACAAACGTTCCTCTAGTGTCCAAATTATGTTATTAGCCATTGCTTTCGGCCCAAACAAAATATTTCCAGTTTTGATTGAATGACAGATCACAGCTCAAAATTATTTCTTGCTTTACATCATCAGATTTATTTTAAGTTTTACCTCTGAAAATATAAAATGTTTAAAATGTTTAAAGTGTTTCTATGAAATGAACTGTAAACTCCTGATGATAGGATTGTAAATTTCTTGTCTTTAAAATTTCTATACTGGCCACAAGTCACAGGTAATTTAGCGTTGCATTATACATTTTTTTTTGATCACATTATTTTCTATATGGTTTATCAAGCAGAAAGTTTAAAGGTCTAGTTTTACATTATCAATAAAGTTTCCATGTAATAGCACATTAAAAATGTCCTTACAGTATGAAATGGACAACATTCTTATTGAGAATTAAACCCGATATGATAAGAAATAAAGAGTTGTGTCTCTTCGAAGAGTCATGCCTCTTTGAAATGAAGAGTTTTATCTTTTCTTTAAAGTTTTATCCTTTAAAAGAGTTGTGTCTACTTGAAATGAATAGTTGTATCCCTTAGGAAGAAATGTGTCTTTTGAGTTCAAAAGTTGTGTTTTAAGAGTCATTTAGATTTCTATATAAGAGTTGTTTGGTGAGAATGTATGCAAGGAAGTAGAAAAAGAATTGAGTGAGAATTGTATCTTTCATACAAAATTAAATAAATTTGTCATTGTTGTTTTCTCTGTTCCTCCCCTCAAATTTATTTTTTGTTATCAAAGTGGTATTTGAGAAAGGAGAAGATGGTAAATGGCATGACACCCTAAATTGTTCCCCGCCTCGTCAAAGAAAAATTAAAAAATTGGAGCATTCAAATGAAGGCATTGCTAGGTTCTCAAGATGCTTGAGATGTTGTAGAGAATAGGTATACTGAGCCAAAATGAATTGATGGGTTAGCAAATGCCCAAAAGAATGCATTGAAGGACTTACGGAAGAAGGACAAGAAGGCCCTATTTTTCATCTACCAAGGTGTGGATGAATCGACATTTGAGAAGATAGCAAATGCAACTACATCCAAGTAAGCGTGGGAGATACTTCAAAAGTACTATAAAGGAGCAGAAAGGGTAAAGAAAGTTCAACTCTAAACACTTCGAAAGGAGTTCGAAGACCTGGAGATGAAGATCAAAGAGTCAATTTCAGACTATTTCACAAGAGTTCAGTTTGTTGTGAATCAATTGCGACGAAATGACGAAACCATTGAAGATGTTCGAGTGAATGAGAAGATACTTCGATCACTTGATCCAAAATATGATTATATAGTTGTTGCTATTGAAGAAGCCAAGGATCTGGAGGTCATGATTATTGATGAGCTTATGGATTCTGTTCAAATCCATGAACAGAGAATCAATAGAAGACAAGAGCCGGTGGAGTAAGTTCTGTAGTCAAAGCTCAAATTGAAAAAAGAGCATGGAGAAACCAAAAATAAAAGTATAGTGATTGAAACCGAACCAATTATCGAGGCAGAGAAAGCTTCTGAGGTTATGGGGGATCTCAAGGATGAGGACAAGGTGGAAGAGGTAGATTCACCACAACAAACTATGAAGAAACAGAGCAAAAAACAAAGATTTGCAAGAGGTCATGGAGAAGAAAAGAATTATGGTCATTATACTTCATAATGCTAAAATTGTGCCCCTAACCATATTGAAGGAGAAAGCAATTACATAGAAGAAGAACATGATGTTCTGCTAGCTTTCAAAGGAGAAAAAGTGAAAATATGTGGTACCTTGATACAGGTGCCAGCAATTATGTGTGGAAAGAAGAACATGTTCGTGGAGCTTGATGAATTAACAAACGGCCAAATTTCATTTGGTGATTCCTCAAAGATCCCCGTAAAAGGAAAAAAAGGTAAGGTTCTAATTCGGTAAAAAGATGGGATTCATCAGCTTATTTCTAGTGTCTATTATGCTTCGGAGATGAAGAACAATCTCTGCCGCTTAGGACAACTATTGGAGAAGGGATATATCATCCATATGAAAGTTCACTGTCTTTGTATCAGAGATCAAAAGAAGAGGCTAATTGCAAAAGTTCAGATGACGAAGAATTGGATGTTCCTTCTAAATATTCAAGTTGACAATGCGATGTGTTTGAATGCAAATATTAAAGATTCATCCTGGTTATGGCACATGAGGTATGTACATCTAAATTTTGGAGATCTCAAGTTATTATCTAAGCAACAGTTGGTGAAATGATTACTTTTCATCGATCACCTAGAGCAACCATGTAAAGAGTGTCTACTTGGCAAACATTATCAAGGCAGCTTTCCAAAAGAATCAATATTTAGAGCATTTAAACCTCTACAACTTGTTCATACAGACGTTTGTGGCCCAATCTCTCTAAATTCTCTTGGAGGAAACAAGTACTTCCTAACATTTATTGATGATTTTTCAAAAAACTTGGGTCTATTTTTTACAAAACAAATCTGAAGTGTTCGAAATATTTAAAAAATTCAAGACCTCTATAGGAAAGGAAAGTGGATGTTTTCTGAAATCCATCAGGTCTGATAGAAGAAGGGAATTACATCAAAGGAATTTGAAGTTTTCTGTGAAGAATAAGAGATTCGACACTCTCTAACAGCACTATACTCGCCCCGGCAAAATGGAGTTGCTGAGAGGAAGAATTGAACAATCCTGAACATGACGAGAAACATGCTGAAGAAGAAACAGATGCTCAAAGCTTTCTAGGCTGAAGCTGTAGATTGTGTCATCTACATTCTGAATCGAAGTCCAACCAGAAGCCTATGGAATATGACGCCTCAAGAAGCATGGAGTGGACGAAAGCCTGGAGCTGGACACGTAAGGGTGTTTGGAAGCATCACATATGCACATGTACCAAAACAAAGAAGAACCAAGCTTAATGATTATAGTACTGAATTTGTTCTTATTAGGTACGATTCAAGGACCAAGGGCTACAAGTTGTATGATCCATGTGGCGGCAAAGTCACAGTAAGTAGAGATGTAGAGTTTGATGAAGAAAGAATATGAGAATGAAAATCACAAGAAGAATGGAATAGTCCAGGCATGTTCTTTGAAGAAGTCCAAGCATCAAAGGAGTTGGAAGCATATATTCCATCACCTCCATCATCTTCAAATCTTGGTGGTTCTCCGGCATCATCATCATCACCACCAAATTCCTCTCCAAGGCCCCCAAATTCCTCTCCAAGGCCCCAAAAGACAAGAGCACTTCCGAGTTGTACGAGGTAACGGAGAATGAAAATAATCTTACACTCTTTTGTCTATTTTTCGATTGTGAGCCTGTAGGCTTTGAAGAAGCTGTCCAAGATAGAAAATGGAAAGACGCCATGGATGAAAAAATCAAGGCTATCGAGAAGAATAGCACATGAGAACTTACCACATTATCGAAAAGTAAAGAAGCAATTGGAGTCAAGTGGGTATACAAAGTAAAGAAGAATGTGAAAGGAGATATTGAACGCTATAAAGCTCAGTTGGTTGTCAAAAGAAGCTGGGATCGATTATGATGAGGTATACTCCCCTGTTTCTTGACTTGAAACTAGCAGATTAATCATTTCTATTGCTGCTCAAAATAATTGAAAAATCTTTCAAATGGATGTAAAATTCGCATTTCTTAATAGGTATATTGAAGAAGTATATGTAGAATAACTTATAGGTTATGTGAGAAAGGACCAAGGGCACAAAGTATTAAAGTTGAAAAAAGCATTATATGGTTTGAAACAGGCACCAAGTGCTTGTAACATGATTGATGAACATTTTCACTCAAATGGGTTCATCAAATGCCTATATGAACATACCCTGTATACAAAGAAGGAAAAGAATGGAGGTTTTTTACTGGTTTGTTTGTATGTTGATCTTATATTTACGGAGAATAATGCTAGAATATCCAAGAGTTCAAAAACTCCATGATTCGAGAGTTTGAGATGACTGACATAGGAGTTATGTCCTATTATTTGGGTATTGAAGTGAAGCAAGAGGAGAAAGAAATTTTCATCACTCAAGAAGCTTACGCAAAATTCATTTTGATGAAATTCAACATGAAGAAGAGCAATGCAGTAAGTACACTAGTTGATTGTAAAATCAAATTATTAAGATATGATGAAGGAAGTAATGTTGATGCAACTTATTTCAAAAGCTTGGTGGGAAGTCTTCCCTATTTGATTTGCACAAGGCCGGATATTCTCTATGGAGTTGAGTTGGTTAGTTGTTATATGGAGAAGCCAAAATCTACTCATTTAATAGCTGCAAAAAGAATCTGCGCTACATCAAAGGAACAATCAGTTATGGACTGCTCTATACAAAGTGTGATGACCTTCAACTCATTGGTTATACTGAGAGTGACTGGGTAGGAGATGTTGATGAACAAAAGAGCACTACGGGTTATGTTTTCTTCCTGGGTAATACAACATTTTTTTGGTCATTAAAGAAGCAAGTTATTGTCACTCTTTTTACTTGTGAAGCAGAATATGTTGTTGCATCATCTGAAATTTGTCATATAATTTGGTTACGAAATTTACTAAATGATCTTCAACTTAACCAAGAACTGCTAACGCATATTTACATTGACAACAAATCAGCCATTGCACTTGCAAAAAATTCTGTTTTTCATGAAAGGAGCAAACACATTGACACTCGTTATCATTGTATCTGGGAGACCACAGAAGAGAATAAGGTAGAACTAATTTATGTCAAGACCCAAAATCAACTTGCTGATATTTTCCCAAAGCCACTGAAGCATGAAATATTCTCTATAATATGGAGTCAACTTGGGATGATTACATCAGGTTTAACGGAGAATATTGAGAAATAAACCCGATATGATAAGAAATAAAGAGTTGTGTCTCTTCGAAGAGTTGTCTCTTTGAAATGAATAGTTTTATCTTTTAGAAGAGTTGTGTCTATTTGAAATGAAGGGTTATATCTCTCAGGAAGAAATGTGTCTTTTGAGTTCAAAAGTTATGTTTCAAGAGTCATTTAGATCTCTATATAAGGAATTGTTAGGTGAGAATGTATACAGGGAAGTAGAAGAAGAATTGAGTGAGAATTGTATTTTTCATAAAAGATTAAATAAATTTATCATTGTTGTTTTCTCTATTGTCCCCTTAAATTTATTTTTGTTATCAATTCTAACTTCTTTTAAATTTTCTGAACCCCGAAAGTTGAAATGGAAAAGCTGGCCTTAGAGCTAATCAACCCCTTAACATATCTGTCCTCCAAATTGCAAACTTCTGTTACGAGCCATTTTCTGCTGTATAAGAGCAGAGCACTGTGATAACACCCAAGTAACAAATGTACTAATGCGACTGTAATATTCTATAGAACTTTTTTTATCATAGTTTTAATATTCTCGATAACTTTGTAACTGCAAAGAGTGAGGCCTACTGCACTCTAATTTCTCTGATTACTTATTTCAGCCATACCTTCACGAGTCTCGTCACAAACATGCAATGAAGAGGGCAAGGGGATCTGGTGGCCGCTTCCTGAACAAAAAGGAGCTGGAGCAGCAATCTGAACCTATGAACGGCCTTAATGTGCCAGGATCTGCGGCACGGCAGTTAGTTGGCAGAGAAAGAAGCCTCCAAAAGTCAGAAAACTTCCACTCAGGGAATGGCATCGAGATTGTTTCTACGTCTGAAACCCGTCACAGCTTCGCCACCAGCTTACGCCCCCACAATGGAGGCAATATGTGAGGTTGGAGTGGCATGATCTTTCACGGGTCTAGTCAGCGGGTGCCCGTTAGGAGATAAACTATAGGGAAGCGAGCCCGACAGCAACATGTCTGGTGTTTCCTTGGCAAATCATCCTTGGCTCTAATATATGGTTCCTATATGAATTTTCATTGTTACCTTAGCTTGTTAATAGACTCTGAAGAACTCAAGGTCTTGTATGTTCTCTATGTTTGACCACTTGACATTATATCTATAATAGCATTACTAGAATTTGAAGAAGTCAAGCTCGTGTATTTTCTCTCTTATGAGACAAATGAATTTGCATGTACTTATCATATTTTGCTCTGGTTGATTGTAAGGAACATATGAAACAGGGGAACAGTAAACAACAGTGTTGTATTCTGATTTCTTTCTTTGATGATGGTGAGAAGAAGATTTCCATCCTTGAGCTTCTTGTCACTTGGAACATTCCCCTGATGATGAGAAATTCTGTCTGTGTCTTCATGTATGCCTTTGAAAAATTCATGTTCTACTTTTGTTTATGCCAAGTTCTTGGCCTGAGCTACAAAATGTGTATCGTAGTTTACAGAGGGCAGTGTGTGCTCTTCTTTTGTATAGGTGGTCTTTGCCTCTTTTGTTTGGCAAGTGGTACTTATTCTTGCATGTGACGTGCGCTCTTTCTTTTCTTTTGTACTTATTGGTCTGGATTCTATTCATGTGTGTGAGCCACACACACATATTACAAGACGGTCAATTTTTTATTGACACGTAGACAAAATATTAGGTTTTAAAGGGACAAAACTTTCAATTCTTTGAATCTCTTATAATATTATAAGAGGATCAATCTTACGTGTCAACGCGAAATTTTTCTCTTATAATATTTGTTTGTGGTTCTCTTGTAGTAAAAAAAAAAAAAAAAGAGACTGATTTGTTTACGCGATAACAGTGATTATATCAATGACTTAGATTATAGATGTGACGCCCCAATCCGACGGGTACGGGGACGCCACTGCGACGTATATACGTAGGTCAGAAATACCCTACGTATATACGCTAAGCATCAGTACATGCAAGAATCAGAGACGGAAGCTTAATGGTAACATACATTCCAACAGAAATAGCGCAAGTACATGATTATCACAGAGAATAATACAACATTACATGAATGTTACATCACCAGGAAGTACAAAAGTACATAATACATGAAGAGATATACAAAAATAGAGATGTGCTCACGAGTAACAAGAGGGCCTCGGGAGCCAAATAGGAGAAAACCCGGGAGGAAGAACTACGGCATGATCAAGCTTCCGCTGCGCCGCTCTGATCTGCTACAGTCAAGCCACCGTGATCCAGGCTCTAGAATCTGGACATGAGAATCCAGGGTTGTTAGCAACCCCAGCGAGTACAAAGAATAAAGCCAGATGGCGTGCATAATAGGCACACGTGTACATGATCAAGTGATGTGGTCCAGGCATACAGGTACAGGAAATGACAAGTAACATAAAGGAAAACGACAGTAAATCTGAGATCAAGTAAATACATGTATATCAGTAAATCTGAATAGGAAAACATGCATGAAGAGCGGTATAGAGAGCATAGGTACACATAATCATGCGACATATATGGAAACATGTGAAAAATACACTAAACATGCGATAAACAAGTATGGACAATTCAAGTTGTATAAGCTCGGATTATGGATTCATGGGGTGATACGTCAAGGGGATAATCCAAACAAGGAAACCCTCATCTATATACCACATATCCGATGTCACCATCATCTGAATTTATACAACTTGAGTTGCCCTCAGAGTAACAGACTAGAGTGTGTTAGTAGTAATCATTATGCCACATATATCATTTACCATAATGCAGGGTGTCAATTCAGAACATAATAGGGTAACTGGAGAATATAATAGCATTTTAATTAATCCAATAATAATAGTCAGTACCATATGATATTTTAATCGCCTCCCTACCAGCGTCTCACATCACTGATAGTCCATACTAGAGTTCGCACTCTGTAGAACTTACCCGGGTCTGACATGTGAGTATCAGGACCCGAACAAAGGAGAGACCAAATATCATACGTTCCTAACCTTATTACTGTTTGGTTGTTTTATGTTATTCATCCGATTCATATGCTTTTGTATGTGCTACCGGTACACATACATCCACTTATGAATAAGATGAGTTATTATTTGGAAACTGATAAATCTGATGGCTCATATTTATAGTGGGTCCCATCTCAGCTAGGGACTATGCTCAGGAGTACAGGCTACTGCTTCCGGGGACTTATCATTACGCGCCCCACACGACACTTCAGATTCAGGCTACTGCTTCCGGGGACTTATCATTACGCGCCCCACACGACACTTCAGAAACCATTATAAATATGACATCAACCGGTGTCCATCAGTTTCCCCCACCCAGTGAAAGTTGAGTATTTTATTATATATGTTGCCCAAAGATAATGTCCACAAGTGTATACAGTATAATCATGGTTATCCAACTACAGGAGTTAACAGGAGTATAATATCAGGAGTAATGTCAGGAGCCTCCCTATTTCAGGGGTTCAGGAGTACAGGAGCTCAGGAGATACAGGAGTACAGGAGATACAGGAGTGCCAGATGTCTGGTCACATAATAATCATGAATATGCCAGGTAATACAGGTGCCAGGTGTCATGTATATCATGACAAGTACCGGTGTTATATATCAGGTGGCAAGTATAGCATGTCAAATAACGGTGTAACATATCATGTGTCAAATATAGCATGGCAAGTACTGGTCTCAGGTATCATATATCAAATATAGCATGGCTAGTACCGGTGTCAAATATAGCAGGACAAATATCGGTGTCAAATACGGTGTGCCGGTGTAAATACCAAGTGTCGGTGACATAAAATATATATCAAGTGTAACATGCCAAGGGTCGGTGTCAGATGTCACGTGTCAAGTACAACATGTCCAGGGTCGGGTAAATACCGAGTGTAACGTCATTTATTAATTTACATAGCATGATATCATGTATCAAATTCAAGGTACTAAATACTAAGCATGCTAACACATCCACATCTCAATTCCATACTTAAAATACAAGAGGGTTTATTTTTAAACATATTAAGAATATTTACATAATGGTAAAATAGTCGCGTGTCAAAGATGAAACTGTACTCGCATAATGTTAAAATAAATGCATGTTAAAAATAAATGTACTCGCCTGAAACCGGGTAAAATACTGGTTAAAATCTGGGAATCGGCGAACCGTCCGAGAAATCCTCAAGCCCACAATATATATTAAAATATATATATTTATAATTATTTATAAAAATATTTTAGAGAGAAGAGAGAGGAGAGAGAGAGAGGAGAGAAATTTGTAGGAAAAAGGGAGGGAAAGAGGTGTTATTTTGAAAAACTTTAGGATTTAAATGAGGAGGGTATGGGGTGTAAATAGAGGGTTGTAGTTTAGGGGAAAGGTGAGGGGTATTTATGGAAAGAGGAATTTCTTTTGTTTTATTAGGGAATGAAAGAGAGAGAGAGAGAGAATTGAAGGAAGAAAGAAAGAAAGAAAAAGAAAGAAGGAGGAGGGTGTGGGGGGTGGCCGGCCGGCTGCAGGCCGGCGGCGGCGGCGGCTGCAGGCCGGCGGCGGCGCCGCCGGCGGGGAGGGGGTGGCGGCGCGCGCGGTGGAGAGGAGGGAGGAGCTTGTTGTTGTTGTTGTTGTTGTTGTTATGTTGATGGTGGTGATGGTGGTGGTGGTGGTTGTGGTGGTGGTGGTGATGTTTGGTGGTGGTTGGGAGTTAGAGGAGGTGGAGGAGGTGGTGATGGAGTAGTTGGAGGGAAGAATTTGATGGTGGTGAGGGGGATTTGGAGAAATTGAAGGTGGGTATGTGATGGGTTTTGGGAGAAATTGAGGAGGAGGAGGAGGAATTTGGGGTTGTTGAAGGTGGAGGAGTATTGTGGGGTGGTGGGAGGCGTGGTGGCGGCGGCTAGGGCGGCGCCGGAGGCGGTGGTGGTGATGGTGGAGGCGGCGGCCGAGTGGGTGCGTGAGTGGAGGTGTTTTGGGTTGAAGATGAAGGTAAAATGAAATAGAAGGTATTTTAAGGAGAGAAGATAAAAGGGAAAATGATTAAAATTGATATGATTAGAGATGATTAAGGGAGATGGAGTGAGGGAAAAATCTTGCTCAGTCCATGATGGACTGCTCCCTGCTGCAGCCGCTGTTGGAGTTGCAGGGAATGGTGTTGGAGTGAAGGAGAAGAAAAGAAAGAAGAAAAAGAAAGAAAAAGAAAAGAAAATGGAAAAATTAAAAGGAAATAATTAAAAATAGTTAAAAATTTATAAATAAATATTTTATTAGATAATAAAATTGGTATAATTTTCTGGAAGTAATAAGTAGAGGATTTGAGAGGTAAAAGCAAGAAAAAGAAAGGACGGCAATTTTTATTATTATTTTAATAAGGCGAAAATTTGACTGTTTCAGAATCCTTCCGAAAAATTCTCAAAAATAGCAAATATTATTCTAAGATGTTTGGTGAAATTGGATTCGAAAAATATAATGTAGTTTTCAAAATAAAAATCCTGGAATCTTCCGGCGATACCGGCCGACACCAGGATCGGTCAAATTTTGATAAATTTTGAAAAATCCCAAAAAATGTTTTTAGCTAGAAAATGATATTTTAAGATGTACCGTGAAAGCCGTTTTTGAAAATTCGATCCCATTTGAAAACTAAAAATCCAGGAATCAGTCAGCGATGCCGACCTACACCGGTTTTGGAGATTTTGCAGAAAAATTTCAGAAAATTCCAGAAAATCATGAAAAATCTAAAATATTAGAAAACAGTCTCTGAAACTGAAATCGGTCCATTCGGACTACCAGAAAGTCAAATCGGGCTATTGGCTGGTATCGGGTTCCCGGTCTGGGTCAAGGCTTACTCTAGGTCCAAGAATCCAAATCTGATACTCAATAAACTAAGAAATCACAACTCAAGATCACATACAAGAAGAAAATTAAGCAATATGGTCGAAAAAATTTGGGACACGTATCTGGGTACGTATCCCGGGTATGGGGTGCTACAATCCACCCACCTAACAAAAATTTCGTCCTCGAAATTTCTATAAGGAGGTGAATATAGAAGAAAATGAGGTTGATGGGAATATCATGATAGAATGGATATGATAGTGAAAAATTTACCAACTCATAACATGATAAAAATGGGGATAGTGGTCACAGGTGCCACCTCTAGGGGTCCTTGTTCCAAATATAGGGCACCACTCTCTATTCCACTTCATCTGACACTTCAGTTTCCTTGGTGGTCAAATGACATGCTTTTCGCTTTCTCCCATCTGATCTTCCTCTAGGCCTTCTCTGTACTTGATTGAAGACATACTGTGGAGCTCTCTTGCTGATTGGTCCTGGGTCCCTTCTTACTGTTGGTTGAATCGGGGTGGTACTCCCCATCCATCTGAATGAACAATCCTTTATCATGTGACCATCAGACCCACATGCTAAGCATACCTTATTTGCCATTCTGCAATCACGCTTGTAGTGCCCGAGCTTCAGACAATGCCCACATCTCACTTGCTGAGGGAGAGGTTGGAGGAATTGCTCTGCTAGTGGGGTATCCAGGGGTCCGACTGAGACTTCACCTCCCTTCAACTGAAAGGGTCTCTTTACTGACTTCCTCTGCATCTCATCCTGATGCTTCTTTCTCAATCCCCGTTCTACCTCACGAGCGATGATAAGGACCTGAGAATACGTTTTAGGTTGCTGGGGTATAAGAAACATCTGAATCTGCATCCTCAGGCCTTGCTGGAATCTCCTTGCTCGGATCTCCTCATTGGCCACCATGTATGGCGCGAACCGGCTCAGTCTTAGGAACTCTGCAGCATACTCATCTACTGATCTGTTCCACTGCTGCAGTCTGATAAATTGATCTTCCATCTCTTTCTGGGCCGTTGCAGGGAAGAACCTCTCATAAAAACCCTTTGAGAACTGATCCCAAGTAATAGGCCTCTCCAATCTTGCTTCTTCTGCCAACCACCAAGTCCTGGCCACGTCCTTCAATTGTATCTTAGCCACTTCCACTTGGTTCTCATCAGGAATTCGGGCTGCCTTCAGAAGATCTGTAGTCTCAATCAGCCATTGCTCTGCGTCCAGCGGCTTCTCAGTACCTGAAAATGTAGTTGGCTGCAGTCTTCTGAAATCGGATACATTGCCAGGTCTCTGTCCTCTAGGTGCTGTCAACAATACCTGTCGCAAGAGCTCTGTCTGCTGATGCTGACTTTCCATCATGCCATGAAGCACCCTCATCATGTTATCACTCTCTCCATTGGAATTGTCACGGGAAGTGCCAAGACCGCTACGGGTTCTCTGTCTCTCCATCTCTGAGTTGGTTGAAGGGATGATGGGAAGATGCTGAATGGAAAGATAGAAGGGTTTTAGGATCCAAGGTAAAATGATTGCAAGGAAGGAATAGATAACACCGTACTTGCGATTGGAATGTATATTCAAGACTCGTGCTCTCCAGCTGCAGATTAATCCATCATTAATCTGCCAACTGGTTGTACTGAGGATGTTAGAGCCTAAGCTCTGATACCAACCTGTGACGCCCCAATCCGACGGGTACGGGGACGCCACTGCGACGTATATACGTAGGTCAGAAATACCCTACGTATATACGCTAAGCATCAGTACATGCAAGAATCAGAGACGGAAGCTTAATGGTAACATACATTCCAACAGAAATAGCGCAAGTACATGATTATCACAGAGAATAATACAACATTACATGAATGTTACATCACCAGGAAGTACAAAAGTACATAATACATGAAGAGATATACAAAAATAGAGATGTGCTCACGAGTAACAAGAGGGCCTCGGGAGCCAAATAGGAGAAAACCCGGGAGGAAGAACTACGGCATGATCAAGCTTCCGCTGCGCCGCTCTGATCTGCTACAGTCAAGCCACCGTGATCCAGGCTCTAGAATCTGGACATGAGAATCCAGGGTTGTTAGCAACCCCAGCGAGTACAAAGAATAAAGCCAGATGGCGTGCATAATAGGCACACGTGTACATGATCAAGTGATGTGGTCCAGGCATACAGGTACAGGAAATGACAAGTAACATAAAGGAAAACGACAGTAAATCTGAGATCAAGTAAATACATGTATATCAGTAAATCTGAATAGGAAAACATGCATGAAGAGCGGTATAGAGAGCATAGGTACACATAATCATGCGACATATATGGAAACATGTGAAAAATACACTAAACATGCGATAAACAAGTATGGACAATTCAAGTTGTATAAGCTCGGATTATGGATTCATGGGGTGATACGTCAAGGGGATAATCCAAACAAGGAAACCCTCATCTATATACCACATATCCGATGTCACCATCATCTGAATTTATACAACTTGAGTTGCCCTCAGAGTAACAGACTAGAGTGTGTTAGTAGTAATCATTATGCCACATATATCATTTACCATAATGCAGGGTGTCAATTCAGAACATAATAGGGTAACTGGAGAATATAATAGCATTTTAATTAATCCAATAATAATAGTCAGTACCATATGATATTTTAATCGCCTCCCTACCAGCGTCTCACATCACTGATAGTCCATACTAGAGTTCGCACTCTGTAGAACTTACCCGGGTCTGACATGTGAGTATCAGGACCCGAACAAAGGAGAGACCAAATATCATACGTTCCTAACCTTATTACTGTTTGGTTGTTTTATGTTATTCATCCGATTCATATGCTTTTGTATGTGCTACCGGTACACATACATCCACTTATGAATAAGATGAGTTATTATTTGGAAACTGATAAATCTGATGGCTCATATTTATAGTGGGTCCCATCTCAGCTAGGGACTATGCTCAGGAGTACAGGCTACTGCTTCCGGGGACTTATCATTACGCGCCCCACACGACACTTCAGATTCAGGCTACTGCTTCCGGGGACTTATCATTACGCGCCCCACACGACACTTCAGAAACCATTATAAATATGACATCAACCGGTGTCCATCAGTTTCCCCCACCCAGTGAAAGTTGAGTATTTTATTATATATGTTGCCCAAAGATAATGTCCACAAGTGTATACAGTATAATCATGGTTATCCAACTACAGGAGTTAACAGGAGTATAATATCAGGAGTAATGTCAGGAGCCTCCCTATTTCAGGGGTTCAGGAGTACAGGAGCTCAGGAGATACAGGAGTACAGGAGATACAGGAGTGCCAGATGTCTGGTCACATAATAATCATGAATATGCCAGGTAATACAGGTGCCAGGTGTCATGTATATCATGACAAGTACCGGTGTTATATATCAGGTGGCAAGTATAGCATGTCAAATAACGGTGTAACATATCATGTGTCAAATATAGCATGGCAAGTACTGGTCTCAGGTATCATATATCAAATATAGCATGGCTAGTACCGGTGTCAAATATAGCAGGACAAATATCGGTGTCAAATACGGTGTGCCGGTGTAAATACCAAGTGTCGGTGACATAAAATATATATCAAGTGTAACATGCCAAGGGTCGGTGTCAGATGTCACGTGTCAAGTACAACATGTCCAGGGTCGGGTAAATACCGAGTGTAACGTCATTTATTAATTTACATAGCATGATATCATGTATCAAATTCAAGGTACTAAATACTAAGCATGCTAACACATCCACATCTCAATTCCATACTTAAAATACAAGAGGGTTTATTTTTAAACATATTAAGAATATTTACATAATGGTAAAATAGTCGCGTGTCAAAGATGAAACTGTACTCGCATAATGTTAAAATAAATGCATGTTAAAAATAAATGTACTCGCCTGAAACCGGGTAAAATACTGGTTAAAATCTGGGAATCGGCGAACCGTCCGAGAAATCCTCAAGCCCACAATATATATTAAAATATATATATTTATAATTATTTATAAAAATATTTTAGAGAGAAGAGAGAGGAGAGAGAGAGAGGAGAGAAATTGTAGGAAAAAGGGAGGGAAAGAGGTGTTATTTTGAAAAACTTTAGGATTTAAATGAGGAGGGTATGGGGTGTAAATAGAGGGTTGTAGTTTAGGGGAAAGGTGAGGGGTATTTATGGAAAGAGGAATTTCTTTTGTTTTATTAGGGAATGAAAGAGAGAGAGAGAGAGAATTGAAGGAAGAAAGAAAGAAAGAAAAAGAAAGAAGGAGGAGGGTGTGGGGGGTGGCCGGCCGGCTGCAGGCCGGCGGCGGCGGCGGCTGCAGGCCGGCGGCGGCGCCGCCGGCGGGGAGGGGGTGGCGGCGCGCGCGGTGGAGAGGAGGGAGGAGCTTGTTGTTGTTGTTGTTGTTGTTGTTATGTTGATGGTGGTGATGGTGGTGGTGGTGGTTGTGGTGGTGGTGGTGATGTTTGGTGGTGGTTGGGAGTTAGAGGAGGTGGAGGAGGTGGTGATGGAGTAGTTGGAGGGAAGAATTTGATGGTGGTGAGGGGGGATTTGGAGAAATTGAAGGTGGGTATGTGATGGGTTTTGGGAGAAATTGAGGAGGAGGAGGAGGAATTTGGGGTTGTTGAAGGTGGAGGAGTATTGTGGGGTGGTGGGAGGCGTGGTGGCGGCGGCTAGGGCGGCGCCGGAGGCGGTGGTGGTGATGGTGGAGGCGGCGGCCGAGTGGGTGCGTGAGTGGAGGTGTTTTGGGTTGAAGATGAAGGTAAAATGAAATAGAAGGTATTTTAAGGAGAGAAGATAAAAGGGAAAATGATTAAAATTGATATGATTAGAGATGATTAAGGGAGATGGAGTGAGGGAAAAATCTTGCTCAGTCCATGATGGACTGCTCCCTGCTGCAGCCGCTGTTGGGAGTTGCAGGGAATGGTGTTGGAGTGAAGGAGAAGAAAAGAAAGAAGAAAAAGAAAGAAAAAGAAAAGAAAATGGAAAAATTAAAAGGAAATAATTAAAAATAGTTAAAAATTTATAAATAAATATTTTATTAGATAATAAAATTGGTATAATTTTCTGGAAGTAATAAGTAGAGGATTTGAGAGGTAAAAGCAAGAAAAAGAAAGGACGGCAATTTTTATTATTATTTTAATAAGGCGAAAATTTGACTGTTTCAGAATCCTTCCGAAAAATTCTCAAAAATAGCAAATATTATTCTAAGATGTTTGGTGAAATTGGATTCGAAAAATATAATGTAGTTTTCAAAATAAAAATCCTGGAATCTTCCGGCGATACCGGCCGACACCAGGATCGGTCAAATTTTGATAAATTTTGAAAAATCCCAAAAATGTTTTTAGCTAGAAAATGATATTTTAAGATGTACCGTGAAAGCCGTTTTTGAAAATTCGATCCCATTTGAAAACTAAAAATCCAGGAATCAGTCAGCGATGCCGACCTACACCGGTTTTGGAGATTTTGCAGAAAAATTTCAGAAAATTCCAGAAAATCATGAAAAATCTAAAATATTAGAAAACAGTCTCTGAAACTGAAATCGGTCCATTCGGACTACCAGAAAGTCAAATCGGGCTATTGGCTGGTATCGGGTTCCCGGTCTGGGTCAAGGCTTACTCTAGGTCCAAGAATCCAAATCTGATACTCAATAAACTAAGAAATCACAACTCAAGATCACATACAAGAAGAAAATTAAGCAATATGGTCGAAAAAATTTGGGACACGTATCTGGGTACGTATCCCGGGTATGGGGTGCTACAATAGAGTAGTGTTATTTGCCACGGCTGTAATGCTTATCACAGGATAATTGAAAAACTCTAACCTCTTACAATTTCCATATTCGTTAGAGTCCAAGATAACTCAATCATAATAAGCAAATTAAAGACTTAATCATCTTTCTGGGCGAGCAAGCTAATAAAGACACTTGACTAGCAATTGGAAAGTGGCTTAACAATGATAGGAGTTATCACAGGTTTAAAGAGTAATTTTCGCTTAACCATCATAGGAGTTATCACAGGCTTAAAGAATGTTTTTCTCTCTCAGAGAGAGAGAGAGAGAGAGAGAGAGAGTTTTTACATCAAAATTATAGAGCCAGTTGTATGAAATAAAATAAGGTTGAACATGAAGCACGAAACGAAACGTAAACGAAAACAACTTCAGGTCAATCCCTTAGGAGGCAATACCATTCTAGCACAAACAAAAAATAAATTAGTAACACAAAATTAATAGACAGACACGCACTTGATAACAAAAAATAAATTAGTAACACAAAATTAATAGGCAGACACGCACTTGATAACAAAAAATAAATTTTAGAGGAGGAACAGAGGAAATAACAATGATAAATTTATTTAATTTTTTATGAAAGATACAATTATACTCAATTTTTCTTCTACTTCCTTTTTTTACATTCTCACCAAACAACTCGTTATATAGAGATCTAAATGATTCTTAAACAACTCTTTATTTCTTTATCATATCAGGTTTAATTCTCAATATTCCCCCTTAAACCTGATGTAACCATCCCAAGTTGACTCAAATGTTTCATGCTTCACTAGTTTTATGAAAATATCAACAAGTTGGTCTCGAGTCTTGACAGAAATTAGTTTAATCTTATTCTTCTTTATGGTCTCCTGGATAAAATGATAACAAGTGTCAACGTATTTGCTCCTTTCATGGAAAACCGGATTCTTTGCAAGTGCAATAGCTGATTTGTTGTCAATGTAAATTTTCGTTGGCTGTTCTTGATTAAGTTCAAGATCATTAAGTAAATTTCGTAACCAAATTGTATGACAAACTTCAAATGATGCAGCAACATATTCCGCTTCATAAGTAGAAAGAGTGACAATAGCTTGCTTTTTTGATGACCAAGAAAATGATGTATCACCCAGGAAGAAAACATAACTCGTAGTGCTCTCTAGTTAATCAACATCTCCTGCCCAATCATTGTTAGTATAACCAATGAGTTGAAAGTCATCACACCTTGTGTAGAGAAGTTCATAATTGATTGTTCCTTTGATGTAGCGCATGACCCTTTTTGCAGCCATTAAATGAGTAGATTTTGGCTTCTCCATATAGCAACTAATCAACCCAGCTCCATAGAGAATATCCGGTCTTGTGCAAGTCAAATAGCGAAGACTTCCCACCAAACTTTTGAAATAAATAGCATCAACATTCTTCCTTCATCATATCTTGATAATTTGATTCCACAATCAGCCGGTGTGCTTACTGTATTGCTCTCTTCCATGTTGAAGTTTTTCAAAAAGGATTTTGCGTAAGTTTCTTGAGAGATGAAAATTCTTTTCTCCTCTTGCTTCACTTCAATGCCCAAATAATAGGACATAAGCCCTATGTCAGTCATCTCAAACTCTCGAATCATGGAGTCTTTGAACTCTTGGATCATTCTAGCATTGTTCCCTGTAAATATAAGATCATCAACATACAAATAGACCTGTAAGAAATCTCCATAGACCTGTAAGAAATCTCCATTCTTTTCTTTCTTTGTATACAGAGCATGTTCATATGGACATTTGATGAACCCATTAGCTTGAAAACGTTCATCAATCCTGCTGTTCGAAGCTCTTGGTGCCTGTTTCAAACCGTATAATGCTTTTTTCAACTTCAATACTTTGTGCTCTTGGTCCTTTCTTACATAACCGATAGGTTATTTTACATATACTTCTTCTTCAAGAACACCAATTTAGAAATGCGGATTTTACATCCATTTGAAAGATTTTTCAATTATTTTGAGCAGTAATAGAAATGATTAATTTGATAGTTTCAAGCCGAGCAACAGGGGAGTATACCTCATCATGATCAATCCCAGCTTTCTGATTGTAACCTTTGACAACTAACCGAGCTTTATAGCGTTCAATATCTCCTTTCACATTCTTCTTTACTTTGTATACCGACTTGACTCCAATTGCTTCCTTACCTTTTGGTAGAGTGGTAAGTTCCCATGTGTTATTCTTCTCGATAGCCTTGATTTCTTCATCCATGACTTCTTTCCATCTTCTATCTTATACGGCTTCTTCAAAACCTACAGGCTCACAATCGAAAAATAGACAAAAAAGTGTAAATTTTTTTTCATTCTCCGTTACCTCGTACAACTCGGAGAGTGTTGTCTTTTGGGCCCTTGGAGAAGAATTTGGTGGTGGTGATGATGATGCCGGAGAACTACCAAGATTTGAAGGTGATGGAGGTGATGGAGTATGTGCTTCTAACTCCTTTGTGCTTGGATTTCTTCTTCAAAGAACATGCCTGGACTGTTTCATTCTTCTTATGATTTCCATCCATGTTCTTTCTTCATCAAACTCCATATCTCTACTTACTGTGATTTTGCCGCTACAAGGATCGTACAACTTGTAGCTCTTGGTCCTTGAACCGTAGCCGATAAGAACAAATTCGGCATTACGATCATCAAGCTTGGTCCTTCTTTGTTTTGGTACATGTGCATATGGGATGCTTCCAAACACCCTTAGATGTCCAACTCCAGGCTTCCGTCCACTCCATGCTTATTGTGGTGTCATATTCCATAGGATTCTGGTTGGACTTCGATTCAGAATGTAGACACACAGTCTACAGCTTTAGCCCATAAAGCTTTCGACATCTGTTTCTACTTCAGCATGCTTCTCGCCATGTTCAGGATTGTTGATTGAGTTTTAACCTGCACAGCAAATACAGAATTTCAGAACTTTATAATAGAAGTGTGTAAGTTCTCAATGCTACTGCGATAGCAAGTGGTTATGCGGGTCGTGATCCACAAGGAGGGACTAGCGATGGAAGCATTCTGTAAGTTCTCTTTTAAGTTACTTAAAATGGTTAAAGTTCTTCTATTATTCTTTAAAAGAAAAGAAAAATAAGTTATATTAAATTGTAAAAGTGGTAGATAGAAGGAGACAGTGATTTTGTACAAAGAAAGTAAAAAATAGTAGAGATTTGATGATGGAGGTGATCTAAACTAAAGATTAAAAGAAAAGAAAGAAAACTTAAAATAAAGACTTACCTTTTTCCGGTTAATGACTTACATAGAATTCTTGCATGTTTACCTTGAACTGGAGGCGATCAGTGCCTAACTCATAAGATTACCTCAGTCCCAATTCACATTACATCATCAAGGCTTCTTCGAGCCAGTATGAAATGATACAAACATCGGGAAGAATCCATCGTCACGAGCTATCGGTGACACTTGCTAAGGCAAGGCAATACCGATGCTATTTGACTCACTTGGACTATCATAAAAACCGAAAGAGGAAGAGTAGAAAGAAGAAGAAAACAAAAATAAAGAAGAATATAAAAAAGTTACATTTTTATTGCTTGCAAAAATGATGGAAGAAAGGAGGATGTTACATCGGTGTAACTTCAACATAAATTTCTCTCTCTTACTTACATGAATTTTAGTCTAACCGATGCTTACAAAAAAATAAAAATTACATAAAATGAAAATAAAAACCTACACTAAAAAGAATGTAAAAAAACTAGCCTAAGAATCATTTTCTACTTAATCGTTCCTTGTGCACTGAGAATTTGCAGGTATTATAGCAAATATATTATAGCAAATATGAAACGATAGAGAGCGTCTGAAGATAACGCTCCCCCAAATCTTACCAGATGGCCGCGGATTCACGGCTTCTGGATGTGGCCAATTGGCCACATCCAGGGAGCATGGCATCCTTGCATTTATTTATCTTGGATTATCCCTGATTGAGGTTTTTCCTGCACACAAGAATACAAAATATCAGATTTAAGAATAGGATGTGCAAGGTGCTCAATTCTAATCCGCTGTAGCAATGGCTATGCGGGTCGTGATCCTCAGGGAGAGACTAGCGATGGAAGCTTGTTTAGCAAGTTCTCTAAAAATTTCTTCTTTTAGTTATTAAAAGGAAAATAAGAAAATAGTGGTTAAAGTTAGGTTAGGAAGAAAGCGGTAGGTTAAGAAGATGGAGAAATAGAAGCGATATTTACAATGAGTTGGGAAAAAAGAGTTGAAAGATGAAGTGTTGGTTATCTTAACTAAAGAAAGAAAAGAAAGTTATAAACTAAAAAACACATACCTACCTCTTCTGCCCTGTTTACCTTTGATCCGTTTGCAACGACTTACCTTGTCTCTGAAGGCATTCAAGCATGGCGTATAGGATCTGTTCATCACCATAGGCCATCAAGGCTCTTCTTTGGCTAAGCAGTCTCGAAGCGATCAGTTCTCATGATTTGCAAGACATCAGAGAGAAATAATAAAATAAAACAAGAATAGAGAAACAATGAAATAAAACAAAAACAAAAACAAATCTTGAATAGATTTTATTAACAATGGAAGAAAAGTTTGACTTACACCGATGTCACCTCAGTACAAGCATGAACTCCTTCCTCCATGAAAGCATCCTCTACTCTCAGTTACATAAAAAATAAAAATTACAAAAAAGAAAAATAAAAACCTAAACTACAACTAGCCTAAAAACCCTAGATTTAGCTTTGTAGTTTGCTGCACTTTTGAGATCTGCCCTTCCTCTGTTGCTATGCAGGGGTATTTATAGGAGAAAACCAGAGGATAAGAAGCGTATGAAGATAAGAGGAGCAAAATATCTCTGAATTTGAATTCTTCTTTTATCTCCAAACTTGTTTTGACTTATCCATAGAAGTTCAAATCTGTCCTGCAACTTGTTATCATGTTGATCGTCAAATATGGCTTATCTGCTGACTGAATTGGAAAGTTTGATCAACATAAGAGTTGTAGGCCTTCAAATCTTCTTTCTGGAGCATCTTGAATCATCGGATTTCCAAATCTGTAGCAAAAGTTATGATCTAAATATTAAAATGTGTACAGTCTGAATCCGAATTTTTTGAATTTTTATCTTTGCACTCTTCTCCTTTTATCTTTATCCTCATCCTGCAAGCATTTAGGATTTAGTAGAAGTCCATCCCTTTACTCTTCTTTTAATATTTGCAACTTTTGCACTTTGTAATTGCAACTTTGACATTTGATAATTGCAACTTTTCACTTGGGCTTGGACATGGGCTTTTGGGCTTCTTTTAAGGCTTTATTCTTTATTTTTTTATTACTCAAGGCCTGCACACAATAAATAATAAAATATTAGTAAATGTGCAAAATTATAGGAATAAATATGAAAATGTGATAGTAAATGTATTGAAAAATATGCACTTTTTACTACCTATCAATCCCCTTAGATTTTCTGCTTAGACTTTGTATTTGACGTTATCCTCGGTTGATCTTTAGCTAACCAAAATGGATTTATAGAAATCTAAATTTTATCAGTTTCTATTTAGTGTTATCTTTCTGATTTGCTCTGATCTTCAGTTGAATATTTACCCCAATTCTTGATTTGTTCTGGATGCGATGATATCCTAATAGATCTTTAAGTTAACCAAATTGTTTCACCAAAATACGATTTTAACTGACTGGATCTGGGATCATGCTCAACTAACCAAATAGATCCAGTTAAATCTGATTTTAACTGGTATTTATTTAGTTCAATTCTTTTTCTCTTCATGATTATTTTCTGTAAAATAGACATTTAAGACAAGAAAATTAACATATTTATTACACGATAAATGTAGGAGTGTAATAAAAAAATGCAAAATATGTGTATGATCACACCCCCACACCTTTTTATTGCTCGTCCTCGAGTAAAACAAAAAAACTAAACCAAAGATTATTAGACCACTTTCGCAGGTCACGTGCTTGCACTGAACATGTGCAACAAGCCGTTAAACCTCTAGATTCTCCCTAAAGGATGAGTTTTGTCTTGTGAGTGTTTTCAGTGGATTACACCCACACAATCCATAAAGAAAGGGAAACAAAATATTAGTATTTTGAAAATACATTTTGAAAGAGAAAACTATTTGAAGTATTACTGTAAGAATTAAGTAATCTATAAGTTATAGGAAAACTGAATTTTTCATTCTTAATCTTAGTCTTTATTCAAAAACTTGTTATCAATCAGGGCAAAGAGTCAAACTGTATTTTTTATCTAGTATATTATTTTTTCCTAAGTTATATGCACCTTTGTGACCGTGAAATTTTGACTCGGGGTTCTTTAACTCTAACTCTTATGCCTTATTATTTTTTTTTTTGGTTATATTATTTCTTATTTCTATTAAGCTTTCTAATCTGCCCATGTAACAAGCATTTAATCGGTGACACTCAAACCAAATGGTCTTAGGGCACCGGGTGAGAAAAAACCCCAAAGACTTAAGCACTCAAGCAAATAAGGTCACAAAACTAAGAATTTTATTATATGAACCGCTTTGAGGTGCGAATACTTATGCTTTATAAGGTACAAATATCCAGCTTAATCAGATAATTTTTGATATATTATATATATTTTTTCTTTTTCTTTTTTTAATAAGACATAAGAATCTTTGTTTTTGAACCTTAAGTGTGAAAGTGTATAAAGCATGCATATTTCATCAGTGTAAAAATCTAGACTAAATTACTTTTTTAAATTTTCTTTCTAACTCAAGAAATCAAACAAATAAGCTTATTTTGACCAAGTATAAGAAATCCTAATTATGATTCTCCTATTCCTTAAAATTAACTTAATTTCTTACAAAAAATGTGTCAAAATATTGCTCTCTTTTCAAAAAGTTTTTTAAAGAAATAAAAATGTTAATTTTTTATTTTAAATAAAAAGAAAACCTATGTTATGTAAGAAACCCCCACACCTATCTCATGCATTATCCTCAATGTATGAATGAATGCTTAAATGCATGAAAAAGAAGAAAGGGAAGGATAATGTTTCCTCAAGGTGGTGGTTCCGGATGTGGTGGGATTGGGCCAAGCATTGCTACCCAATCAAAATATGTGATGGTTCACGGAACCCACCTTTATTGACCTCTTTTCTATTTACATATTTACAGTCCCCAATATAAATAGGATCATGAAAGATCCTATCATGAAATTTATTCCCTTTACATGATCAGTCTTGAAAAATCATCTCAGAGTCATCATAGTCTATACCTATGTCCAACAAAAGAATCTGACTTGGTGGAATGGTTGACCTGAGCTCAAGAATGATAGGTTCAGGAACCATAACTAACTCGGGAAAATCAACTTTGGGTTCGAGAGTCAGTTTTGGTTCAAGAGTTGAGTCCTAATTCAAAATTTGAAATTCACATTCTTTTCTCATTAATGAAATGTGACCATCAAAAATTAGTGACTCAATTTCTAGATCTATGGGTACGAGGATAAATATTGGCTCGGGAAATAGGTCCAAATTGGGTAAGAATATCGGAGTCAACATAGATTCGAAGATGGGAACTGAATCACAAAGTTGGGGATTAGGTCACATTCATAATCAAGTTCAATCTCATTAAAATGAAAACTTATCAATTCGTCAATGGGTTGATATTGTCAAGTTCAAGGATTTGTGGTGAAATTGAATCTTGATCAAAGTCTTGAAGATACTATGATTCTTGATTTTCATCAATATGGCTAGAAGTTTCGGAAAAAGTCAAAGATTGGATAGGGAGAGTTTCCTTGTTCCTACGCATATTTTTCAATCGACTAAGTCTTACTTCTATCATATCGAGTGGATCATTTTGGAATTGAATCATGAATTCTATACTCTTTTCTAAGTCGGTATGTTTCTTCTTGAAAAATAGAGTAAGGATCTGTGATTTGAAAATTTGACGGGATTTTGTGTCTTCTAGAATTTGAATTCGTCGCTCAAGCTCTTCTAAGGCTTCCATCCTCTTTTTCTAGTCAATTGATTCTTCTAATGGTTGCTCAGGAGAATGAGTTATGAAGCTGGGTGTTGATAAGGTGGTTGATAATAAGACTCGGGGGAGTTGCATCCCTATTGGCTCTGTGAAGAGTAATGATGATTATTTCAATTTTGTTCATAGTATTGGGACTGAGGCATGTATTGATTCTGATAAGACCAATCCGATACACTAGGTTGGTTAAAGTCATGATATGCCGGGTTGGTAATATCTGAAAAAAAGTCAGGGTGTAACATAGATTACCATTGAAATTGAAAAAATTATTGTTGTAAGCCATATCACACAAGAAATGTCAAAAATAAACAAAAAATAAACAAATAAAAAGAAAAAAAATCTAGCCAAAATTAGGGTAGACCTTAGACCATGACTCATAACTGGTTAGACTATCCACGGGGGGTATATTGCCGAATCTAACTACAAGTTAATCGGCCATGTAGGGGCAAGATTGGTGGGAGATATCCGTGCTTAAAAGCAACGAGCCTAATTAAGCCAAACGACCAACCTTTGGGGTTTCGCCCTGTTGGCCCAGAGGCCTATCACTCTAGTTTTGATGATGATTAACTCATGTAGTTATAGTTTACTAATAATCTTGTATTTAAATAGTTTCAGTGATTAACTAAGATATTAGTAGGTGTTTACCTTCAACAAAAGAGTTTTGAAACTAACACATATTGATTCAAGAGCTCACGCATCAAGATCGTATCTAGCACTCAGTTGGAGTCAAGCTCGTTGGATCGTGTTTGGATCGAGTCGGCTTGGAGACGGAGTGTTGGCCCAGAGGCCTTCCACTCTAGTTTTGATGATGATTAACTCATGTAGTTATGTGTACTAATAATCTTGTGATTTTAGTTTCAGATCATTAATCAAGATATTAGTTGATGATTAGCTTCAACAAGATGATTTGGAAGCTATTCACATGGTGATTCAAGAGCCCGAACATCAAGGTCATATATAGCACTCATAGGAGTCAAGCTCGGTGAATCAAGTTTTGGATCGAGTCAGCTTGGAGACGGCGCTCTACAAGAAGACATCGGTACATAGTTTAGTTTTGTGTTTAGATCCAAATTGTAAAGATTAGAATAGTATGATATGCTCAAGTTCACAACACACATATTTCATGTTTTGGTTTTCGGTTTGTTTGGTTTAACCGATCTTGGTTTTCATGAATAGATATTATATCAAAACAAGTTTACATGGTTTAATGTATATTAAATTTGTTCTATATACATGCATGCTTCAACTATTTAAACAAACTTAATTTGATATACCTATTCATGTGTTTTAAGTTTTGTGTTTTAACAAAACATATTTTGGAATTCAAGTCAAAAACATGAATATATATATATGTTTCTTGTATATTTGATTATATCCATATGCAACATGCTTCAAAGTGTTTAAATATCATGTTTTTGTATTGATTAAGTTTTAAGAATTTGTAAATAAGAAGAATGAGTTGTAGAATTCTTAGTCTCAATGCTATCCGCTGCAGCAAGGCCAAAGCGGGTCGATCCACAGGGAAGGATGCGATGCAAGCTTTTCGGACGATTTCTCTGTATACTTCAAATAAGACAAATGAGAGATTAGGTTTGAGATATATATGATTATAAAGATGTGGTTTTACTGATCTTCTACCACAACCCTTATTGCAAATTAAGGACATTGAACATCATCTTGAAATGTATGAAATTGATCCTAGGTTTATTAAAGAAGATGCAAGCAAGAGAAAAAGATTATTCAATCATACTAGTTTGCACTTCTAAACATCCAACAATTTTTTCATCTTAATATCTAAGTACAGCGTAAGAGAAGTTTTACCTTGAAGTTACGCTGTCAAAGTCCTTAAGCATGAAGTGTGAAGAATTAATTTAAAGGTGTAACATAGATCAGAAAGCTAGTCATCAATTTAATCTTCAAGTAATCTACCTTTGACCTAGGGTTTCTAAAAAGTGTTATCAATCCGTTCAATTCTTAATTGCTTTAGGGTTGCTTAAGAATTCAGCAAACCACAATAAGGAGTTAGTTCATCATTATTTTTTTATCTTTTCAATTTATCTTTTTTTTTATTTTATTTAGTTGAATAAGAGAGATTGCAAAAGAAAGGAAAACCACAACAGAGAGAGATTGCAGAGAAAACTAAATTAAAAGACAATAAAAGAAATGGCAAAGAGGTAACCTTTATTTGATAATATCCTCCAAATACAAGCTCCTTCTTCACCACAATGTGCTTTAAAGAAAAAATTACAACTTGCATAAATTTAAAGAAATAGCTAAAGAAAAACCCTAATCTCCTCGTCTCTGGATGCCCTCTCTGCTGCGCCTACAGGGGTATTTATAGGTGCAGAAGGTGATAGAGTCCTGATAGAGCCCAGCCACCAAATTTGGTACGCAATCTCATCTTCTTTGCCGCGGAAACGCGGCTCTGACCGCGTTTTCGCGGCCATACAGTGGCAGATGGCCACGCGCTTTGGCGCGTGGCTTCTCCTGCTCCGTCCATCTAGGCGTATGCTTCTGGAAGCTGGATCCTGGCTCTTCATTTTGGATTTTCGAGATAACTTAGAAATCAAGTTACCCTAAATTCAAATCCCTTCAAAAACTAATCTCATCCTTGCACTCTTATTTATCCTCATCCACCAAGCATTTAGGGTAGAATAGAATTCTATCCTTTCCCTCTTTGTAGTATTTGCAATGTTTACAATTTGTATTTGCACTTTTGACTTCTTGTAATTGCACTTTTGCACCTGGGCTTGGACTTGGGCTTGGATATGGGCTTTTAGACTTCATTAAGCTTTAATTCTTTATTTAATTCAATACTCAAGGCCTGCACACATTAAATAACAAAATATTAGTAAATGTGTAGAATTATATGAATAAATATGAAAATGTGATGGTAAATATGATGACAATTATGCATTTTTCACTACCAATTATGTATTTAGATGAGTTTTGGACAAAACGTATTTTCTATTCAAAAATCCAAGTTTTAGAAAATATGATTTTTGGTTTCTGGCAAAATTTCTATAACACAAAAATGGTCCATATTGTTTGAAATTTGTGTTGAAATTTTTAACACAAGTTTATATTTCAATGTAAAATGATAAAACTATTTTTGTGTAATTTTAGAGATTTTTATGGGAATTTTTAGGATTAAAAATTACATGTTTTTCTGATCAGAACTGCTGCTGCCAGGCTAGGTCGGTCGACCGGACGGTCGACCTGACCAAGTAGCCGGTCGACCGTAGAGGTCGACCGACGTGCACGGATACGTGCACGCTGGCTTACCCATAAGCCGGTCGACCGCACGGTCGACTGACTGAGAGCAGGTTGCTCTCGGGTTGCACCCGGTCGACCGAGCGGTCGACCGTACAGAGAGCCGATGCTCTCTGTATCTGGGTCCGGTCGACCGCCGCGGTCGACCGGTAGCTGCCAGCGGTCAAATGTGACCTTTGGCCGGTCGACCATCCGGTCGACCGGTTGTTCATTTTTGGCAGTTTTTGCTGCCAACAGCTATATTTTTTAATGGGCTATAAATACCCATTAATGGCCAGTTTTTCTATAAGAATTTTGGACGAATTTTCTGAGCTTTCTCTAGTATTTTCACAGCAATCAAAAGAAGTTTTTGGGCTTTAATTGAACAATCTATTTGGTGTTTTTGCTAGAGTTTGGAAAATCAAAGAAAAGGGTTTTTGGGAAAAGTGTTTGATTAAACTTCTTCATCTTGGTTTCTAGTTTTTCCCAGGATTTTCTTTGAGATTTTGATTTCCATTCCTTTGTTTTTCTCCACACTTGAGCTACATCTACTATCTCATTCTATAGGATCTTTGTGTGGGAAAGAAATTGTTTGTGGTTGTTTGTTAGACCACCAAGTTGTAAACCCCAAAATTTGCTTGGCTTTGTGCCTTTCCTTCATTGTGTTGAGGAGGTTGTGCAAGTGGGTTGTATCCCTCAAGTTGTGAGGTGATCCTTGTGTTACTTTGTGCTAATCCCTCAAGTTGTGAGGTGATTTGTTTGTTGGCTTGGTGTTGTGCCTCAAGGAGGAGGTTGTGTTTGTAAAGAGAGGAGTTGGGTACTCCTTGTAATAGTTATTGCCCCAAATCCTCGGTGGAGGTTCCCTTTGTGGGAGTCCTTTGTGGACAAGCTAGTGGAGTTGAAATCCTTCTGTGTGAAGGCGGGGATGTAGAGCTGGGTGCTCGAACCTCGAAACATATCTTGTTGTTTGCGCTTGATCCCTTGACTCTTACTCTATCTCTCTCTCTTTACTTTGTGCCTTGCATCATTTCACATTGATCATTCATACTTATATGCTTGGCTTGGTTGTGTATGCATCACTCATTTAGTGTTATTGCAATTAGTTTTTAAATTTCGCATTAAGTTCAATAGATTAGCATTATCACCTATTCACCCCCCTCTAGGTGATTTCAATTGGTATCAGAGCCTACGCTCCTGATATTTAGGTTTAACCGCCTAGGAGTGAGATCTTGCTTTGCTAATCTTCATTTGCATTGTTCATTTGCACACATATAGTTGCACTCATGGATAGCCCTCCTATGTTTGATTTTTCTAGACATGATATTTGGAAGGCCAAGATGAGTTGTCATTTAAAAAGCCTAGGACATCTAGTTTATCAAGCCACTACTCAAGAATCCTACCCAAATGCTAACAAGCATAAAAAGGCTAATGCATTAGCACTTAAGACACTTAGAGCATCTCTTAATGAAGATATTTTACATGTGTTTGCTCATTATGATTCGGCTTTTACAGTTTGGAGCATATTGACTTCTCCCGAGCTACCAAGGATTATCAACAAGTTGAGGAGATCTAGGAGAGACAAGTCCGACGAGCATTGCCTCATGGTCTAAGGGAAAGACTCCCTTGAGGTACAATCGGATTCTCAACTAGATGATAGCTCTAGTTCATATTACTATGGGTGTTTTGAAGTTCAAAATTTAAATGTAGAACTTGCCTCTAAGCTTGAAAATTTTGTGAAAAAACATGACCTTTTGAAAAAGAAACATTTTGAATTAAAAGAAGAAATGAAGAATTTGTACTCAACTTTTGAATTGGTTTTGCAAGAAAAGGAAGAGATTACTAGTGAACGTGACTCACTAAGATCTCAACTAGACCTTGCCCTAAAAGAGATTGATGTTTTGAAAAGCAAAAATGATTGTGATGATATTTTGAAGAACAATGAGGTTTTATCTTCAAAATTGGATTTTGTTTTAAAAGATAACCTTGTTTTGAAAAATGAAATTGATTTCATTACAAAAGAATTGGATTTTGTTTTAAAGAAAAATGAATATTTGAAAATTGAATTGTCTTCACATGTTTGCCATGCTAGTGTAGCTTCACCTAACACATCTTTTGCATGCTCCACTTTATCTTCTAGTATTGAAAATGATATAAATATTTTGAAGAAAAGTGTTGATAGTTTGGGCTCCACTTTGAGCCAATGTGCTTTGGATCATATACGCTTGGAATCCTTGGTTCGTAAGAAACAAGTTCATCTTTGCATGCACACCCATCACGGCATACACATGCTTCCCACGGTCACCACCATCACATGTATGCTCATGTGTACATTTGTACACATTGTGGTCGTAAGGACCACCTTACTAGATTTTGCTATGATCGCTTACATGATGAAAATTTAGCAACTAATTTTGTTTGGGTTAGAAAAGATACTAACCCCCGTGGACCCAAAAGAAAATGGGTACCAAAGACCACCCCTTTGATTTTTGATGTAGGTATGGGCTCTCGCATCACGTGAGAGTATTGGTGCCTTGAGGTGGATGCGTTCCAAGCTTAAAGAGAACCATTTTTGGATGCATCACTTTCAAGGAAGGTTTGGTGGGAGGACCACCTTGGTTTGGAGAACTTGAGAGGTGCCTTCATCGGTTTTGGTATCTATCTCTAACTCCCATTTATATTTACATGCTTTTCATGTTCATCTATTTATAGCATGTCATATTTTATTGTTCATTATGCTTATGTCATGTTGATTAGATTAGTGTTATACATGTTTAGTTACTTGAGACACCCATGTTTTATATGGATCTATATTTAGTGTTCTCACCTTGTTTAAACTAATATGTATGCCCTAGATCCAATGTACATGCATATACATAATGATCATATGGATGTTTATGATTTTGTTTTGTTGAATCATGTTTTGATTAGTATGTTAAATGCCATGTATTAGACCATTGACATGCATGTATAGCTTATGAGATCACCCATGCTTATATGGACCCATTTGTTGTGTTCTCACCATTCGTTTAGCTATTCTGTATGTCATGATTCTAATAGCATGTGGATTTACATAATGATCATTTTATGTCTATCATGTTGATTTATGTGTCGTTTTATGCTTCATGATTTGAATATATGTTTAGATGTTAGTTTTCATGAAAACTAGGATTTATACTTGTACATAGAATGGGCCACAAGTAAATCTTTTTATGTTTGTGCTTGAATGCCTATTTGTACCCATTAGATGTGCTAGTATAGTCTAGTTTTGATGATTCATGCATTCTAACTTGTATTCCTCATTTTGGATATGTTTCTATGATCATGTATTTTAACTTCATGTATATGTCTATCTTGTCCAAACTATTGATTATACATATACATCCTTTGAGCCACGTGCCTTCATGCATATACTTTTGTGGACTCATTATGTTTAGGATATGTATGTATAGTTTAGTTTGTACATGACATACATATGCCTTGAAGTTTAAATCGTTTTGATGATTTTCATGTTTTTAGGTAATTTCAATTGGTAATGAAAATTTAGTTTTTCATATTTTCATGTTTTTAAGGAATTTCATATGAGCTTAATTGAATATTTTCATGATTGTGTGTTTCACATTATACTTGTTCACTCACTTTATTATGTTTCTCATGATTGTGTTTTCATGAGTATGATATGGGCTTTATGTACTTTGAGTGTTTAGTGATCATGTGATTTACATGTGTTTCATGAAAAACAATTTTGTTTTATTCCTTACTTGAAGGATTTCGTACTATTTTAAAAGTTTTCCCATTTAACTAGTTCGTATTCTTCACTATGGTAGAGATTTTCAAACATACTATAATTTTCAAACCTATTTTTGAAAACCCCTACCTTCCAAGGGTGGTTGGATAGGAGACCATGCTCATGTATGCTTTATAGTGAAAATCATTTAAACTTGAACATGATTGGGAGGATAGGTTATATGAGATATACTCTTGATATTATTGTTGTTTCAATTGGTATCATTGGATTCTTTCAATTGGTATCAATATTGACATTTTTGTATACTCATATATTTTTTTATGTATGTTTGCACTTCAAGGAGTATCAATTTCAATTGGTATCTAATTTTTCATACATATATATGTTTTTATTTGTGCTTATTATATTCATATATCTTAGAGCACAAATTTTGATCATGATAAAGCTTGTTTTATAATGACTATCTTGTTTCAATTGACTAATTTTCAATTGGTATCCATATACAAGCTTATTCATTGTTTCATTTGGTATTTCATAAAGGGGGAGAAAACTTGTATTTCATCTTTCAATTGGTATTTGATTTCCAGTCCCATACTTTATGATTAAAAAATTTCAATTTGGTATCATATGTTCAAAATGAAAATTATTTACAATTGGTATCAAAATCCTTATTTAGAAATTCAAAATTTGTTATGTTTAATTTCAATTGGTATCAAGATTGTTTTCTTACAATTGGTATGTTATTTGTTTTCTTATCAATTGATATCAAGATTTTTCTTTTCATTTGATATGTGTTTTCATATAAACATGTTTAAACTTGAAACAAATCTCAATTAAAAAAATTTGTTACAATGCCTCGTTTACCTTTATTTCAATTAGTATCATTTGATCTAGGCATTCCTTAAAATATTTTTATACTCATTTCAATTGATATCATTTATGCACTTCATTGACATTGTTTTTTTTTTGAATTGGTATCATGTTTTATGTCATCCCTTTATTGATTCTTTGTTTTGAACAAAAGGGGGGAGAACATTTTGTTTTACCCCTTTGTTGATGATTGACAAAAAGGGGGAGAAGAATTTGAGTTTGTAGTTTATATGCATGTTTGTGTATGCATGTTTTATGTTTTATTAAAGTTCAATTGGTATCAAAAGCATCATTTAAAGAACATATGTTATGTTTATTTTTTTGGTATCAAGAGCTTCATTAGTTTTGTTTTGCAAATTGGTATCAAGAGCTTGTTTTGAAAATGTGTACTTGTTTTATTTAATTGGTATCAAGAGCATGTTTTAGAAATTTATGTGTTTTATGCATGTTGATGCATACATGTTTATGAACATTAATTGCATACTTATTTGTTTATCTTGATGCATGAGTTAAGGGGGAGCTTTCTTGAAGCTTAACTTTAATCCATGCATATATAACTCCATGAGTTTTGTCATCATCAAAAAGGGGGAGATTGTTGGCCCAGAGGCCTTCCACTCTAGTTTTGATGATGATTAACTCATGTAGTTATGTGTACTAATAATCTTGTGATTTTAGTTTCAGATCATTAATCAAGATATTAGATGATGATTAGCTTCAACAAGATGGCTATTCACATGGTGATTCAAGAGCCCGAACATCAAGGTCATATATAGCACTCATAGGAGTCAAGCTCGGTGAATTAAGTTTTGGATCGAGTCGGCTTGGAGACGGCGCTCTATAAGAAGACATCGGTACATAGTTTAGTTTTGTGTTTAGATCCAAATTGTAAAGATTAGAATAGTATGATATGCTCAAGTTCACATCACACATATTTCATGTTTTGGTTTTCGGTTTGTTTGGTTTAACCGATCTTGGTTTTCATGAATAGATATTATATCAAAACAAGTTTACATGGTTTAATGTATATTAGATTTGTTCTATATACATGCATGCTTCAACTATTTAAACAAACTTAATTTGATATACCTATTCATGTGTTTTAAGTTTGTGTTTTAACAAAACATATTTTTGGAATTCAAGTCAAAAACATGAATATATATATGTTTCTTGTATATTAGATTATATCCATATGCAACATGCTTCAAAGTGTTTAAATATCATGTTTTTGTATTTAGAAGAGTTTTGGACAAAACGTATTTTCTATTTAAAAATCCAAGTTTTAGAAAATACGGTTTTTAGTTTCTGGCAAAATTTCTATAACACAAAAATGGTCCATATTGTTTGAAATTTGTGTTGAAATTTTTAACACAAGTTTATATTTCAATGTAAAATAATAAAACTATTTTTGTGTAATTTTAGAGATTTTTATGGGAATTTTTAGGATTAAAAATTACATGTTTTTCTGATCAGAACTGCTGCTGCCAGGCTAGGTCGGTCGACCTGACCAAGTAGCCGGTCGACCGTAGAGGTCGACCGACGTGCACGGATACGTGCACGCTGGCTTACCCATAAGCCGGTCGACCGCACGGTCGACTGACTGAGAGCAGGTTGCTCTCCGGTCGACCGAGCGGTCGACCGAGCGGTCGACCGTACAGAGAGCCGCTGCTCTCTGTATTTGGGTCCGGTCGACCACGCGGTCGACTGGTAGCTGCCAGCGGTCAAATGTGACCGTTGGCCGGTCGACCGTCCGGTCGACCGGTTGTTCATTTTTGGCAGTTTTTTCTGCCAACGACTATATTTTTAATGGGCTATAAATACCCCATTAATGGCCAGTTTTCTATAAGAATTTTTGGACGAATTTTCTGAGCTTTCTCTAGTGTTTTCACAGCAATCAAAAGAAGTTTTTGGGCTTTAATTGAACAATCTATTTGGTGTTTTTGCTAGGGTTTGTAAAATCAAAGAAAAGGGTTTTTGGGAAAAGTGTTTGATTAAACTTCTTCATCTTGGTTTCTAGTTTTTCCAAAGAATTTTCTTTGAGATTTTGATTTCCATTCCTTTGTTTTTCTCCACACTTGAGCTACATCTACTATCTCATTCTATAGGATCTTTGTGTGGGAAAGAAATTATTTGTGGTTGTTTGTTAGACCACCAAGTTGTAAACCCCAAAATTTGCTTGGCTTTGTGCCTTTCCCTCATTGTGTTGAGGAGGTTGTGCAAGTGGGTTGTATTCCTCAAGTTGTGAGGTGATCCTTGTGTTGCTTTGTGCTAATCCCTCAAGTTGTGAGGTGATTGTTTGTTGGCTTGGTGTTGTGCCTCAAGGAGGAGGTTGTGTTTGTAAAGAGAGGAGTTGGGTACTCCTTGTAATAGTTATTGCCCCAAATCCTCGGTGGAGGTTCCCTTTGTGGGAGTCCTTTGTGGACAAGCTAGTGGAGTTGAAATCCTTCTGTGTGAAGGCGGGGATGTAGAGCTGGGTGCTCGAACCTCGTTGTTTGCGCTTGATCCCTTGACTCTTACTCTATCTATCTCTCTCTCTCTCTCTTTACTTTGTGCCTTGCATCATTTCACATTGATCATTCATGCTTATATACTTGGCTTGGTTGTGTGTGCATCACTCATTTAGTGTTATTGCAATTAGTTTTTAAATTCCGCATTAAATTCAATAGATTAGCATTATCACCTATTCACCCCCCTCTAGGTGATTTCACGGAGTTCTACAAGAAGACCTCGGTTTGTTTAGTTTAGTAGTTTAGATCTTGCGTAAAGATTAGATAGTGTTGATATGCTCAAGTTCACATACACACACACGTTTAAAATTTATTGGTTTTGGTTTCAGTTTAACCGGTTTTGGATTTCATATCAAAAACATAGATATATATCCTATATGTATATTGGATTCATCCATATACAATATGCTTCAAATTTGTTTCAATATCATATTTTTTTATTTACATGAGTTTTAGAGAAAATGGTTTTCTATTTCAAAAATCTAAGTTTTGAAAAATACAGATTTTGTGTTTAAGGTTAATTTCAATATCACAAAAATGGTTCAAATTGTTTGTAATATATGTTAATTTTAGTCACACATATTTGTTATTCAAAGATCTTATAAGATCTTATTTTTGTGAAATTTATGTGATTTTATGGGATTTAATTGAAATTAAAAATATAAGTTTTCAATACCCCAAAGTCCCAGCCAGATCAAATGGCGGTCGACCGGACCAGTGGTCGGTCGACCGGAGCGGTCGACCGATGTGCACAAGGACGTGTACATGGCTAGCCAACTCGGCCGGTCGATCGTGCGGTCGACCGACTGAAAGCACTCCACTCTCGGGTGGGGGCCGGTTGACCGGGTGGTTGACCGTTGGCTGTGGCCAGTCGACCGGGCGGTCGACCGGAGGCACAACGGTCATAAATATGACCATTGCTCCGGTCGACCGGAAGGTCATTTCTGACCTTTCAAGACTGTCAACGGGCAGATCTTTGAGAGGCTATATATATGCCTTCTCTTGAGTTATTTTCACCAAGATTTTAGAAGAGAAAATTTCCTATCTTTACAAGTGTTTTACAGCAAAATTTTAAAAGAGTTTTGGTGCCAAAAGATTTATTCTTTATTTGTTTTAAAGTGTTGGAAAATTAAAGAAAAAGAGAGTCTTTGGGAGATTGATTTTTGGATCTTTATTCCAATATCTATCTAGTATTTTCTCAAGAGTTTTTCTTTATTATTTTCTTTCAAACACTTTATTTTCTCACACTTGAGCTATCTATCTATCCTATATATTAGGATCTTATTTTTGGTGAGAAAATTGGTTTGTGGTTTGTTGAGACCAACAAGAGTTGTAACCTTCTTTGTGTTTGTTGTTATCCCTCTTGTGTAGAGGTGATTGTGAAGATTGGTTGGTATCCCTCTAAGTGTAGAGGTGAATGAGGTTGGAATTTAAGCTTTGTGACTATCCCTCTAGTGAGAGGTGATTGTGTTGGCTTTGTGCCTATCCCTCTAGTGAGAGGTGATTGTTGTTTGGCTTAGTGTCCTATCCCTCTATTGAGAGGCTGATCTTGTGTGGCTCAGTGCCTTGCCTCTTGTATAGAGGTTATTTTATTGGAGAGAGGAGTTGGGTACTCCTAGTTTTTATTTGCCACATCCCCAGTGGAAGTTCTGAAATCACCTAGAGGGGGGGTGAATAGGTGATGGCTATATGAAATGACAATAATGCGGAATTTAAAAACTATTTAAAACAATGAACACAATTAAACTACTTGCAAATAAGTAAACAGTTAAATTGAGCAAGTAAGAGAGAGATAGAGTTTAGAGAAATTTAGACAATCGCAAACACAAGGAATTTTTCCGAGGTTCGAGCCACGCTCTACGTCCCCGCCTTCACACTTGAAGGATTTCCACTATTGATGATCCCACCGGATCCTCAATACAAGGACACACTTGTCCTATCTCTCGGTGTCACAACAACACTTTGAAGCACACCCGCTCGCTTGAGGCCAATGCCTCTACAACTTCTCAAATGAAGAAAAAGTTGATCACACTTGATCAAAAGGCTCACTTTGCTCAATCTTATAACCAATATGAAAGAGATGATACTTGGGATTGTGTAGTGCAAAATACTAGAGAGAAGTAGAGAGGATTGCTTCAAGAAGGTGTTGGAAATTTGGCTTTGATGAAAATCTTTTCTAAAATGAAAACTAAAGTTTTTGCTTGGAAATCTTGTATATGCTAAGAAATCTTGTTATTGAGTTTGTAGAAGTGTCCCACTATTATAGGGGGTGAAAAACAAACTATACAGCTCAAAAGAGTCGTTGGGGTGAATCCCAACAAAAATCTGACCAGAAAAATAGAGCTGTTGGAATCTGTCAGAACTTCTGACAGCTAACGGTCGACCGGGCCGGTCGACCGCCAACGGTCAAAAATCCGACCGTTGGGGGTCAGTCGACTGGGCGGCCGACCGAGACGAAATCCAGAGAGCAACTCTCTCTGTCGGTCGACCGGTTGCGGTCGGTCGAAGAAAAACAGAGAGCAAACCAAGTTTGCTCGATCGGCCGCTCGGTCGGCCGACGTGCACACATGCACAGCGTGCACGTCGGTCGACTGGGTCGGTCGACCGGACTCTGCCAGAACTCTTTTCCAGAGTCTGCTAAAGAGAGAAGGGATTTTTGGTTAAAAACATTTTGGTCAAGGATTTATAAAACAAGGTTCTAGGACTTATAAAACTCGTGTGATCATAGATCAACACCCAAACATGTTAGAACTTTATTTGATGAAAATCCTTTTTGATAAAATGAAAAATGATTTTTCTAAAAACTGATTTTTCCAAACATTATTTTTCCAAAAACTAAGTTAGAAATTTTGTTATAAAAATTGTTTTGAAGTCATGAAGCAATACTAGAAGTGTGTGTGTGATAATCCCAAATATTCTACCTCTATCATCTAGGTTTTGACAAAATCATCTAAAAATAAAAACTAAAAAGAAAATTACAAATCTTGAGTTTCTTCTTCTTGTTTGATCCGGGAGCGTTTCTATTGTGCTAGGCTCGGGGATCCAAATTTTTTGCGGCGTCCAAAAGCGTGAGTCTTGAGTTGGAGCCGTCAAATCAACTATTATATTTACCTGAAACTTATATAAACAAAATTGTTAAAAACATAACTAAATATGGTTTGTTGTCATCAAAATGTCGGGCTAATGGCCTTTGGGCCAACAATCTCCCCTTTTTGATGATGACAAAACATATATAGTTATCACAAATATTTTGGGTGGAGACTTCAAGTGAAGCTCCCCCTCAACACATGCATATATCAAAGAGATACTCAGGCATAAACACATATAGTATATGAAAATGAAACACATGTCAATCAACCATGCATAAATACACATATGCAATAAAAGGATGCCATAAAAGAGTAACTCATGTTCATACAAAACATCTAACCATAAAACACATGTCCACACAATACATGTCCATAAGAAAACAAAATACTACAACCCAAAATATACAAAAATACAAAATAAAGTACCCAAAAAAATACAAAATAAAGTACTACAGCCCAAAGAGTCTCATAAATATCTCTCCCCCTTTTTGACATCATTAACAAAGGAAAAATCACTCCTCATCGTCAGAATCGTCCTCCTCAGACGAGTCGTCCTCATCACCCGCAGCAACCTCCTCATCACCATCATCATCATCAGCCTCATCATCAGTATCCTCCTCCTCAGAATCAATCGCAGCAACAGCTGGCTGTGGTGCTGGAGGAGCGGTAGGAGGCCTGGCCGGAAATGGAGGGCCGGAGGAAGGAAGCGGTCGGGCATACGCCGTGGGATCCGGAGCTCGCATATCATACTTCACATAGAGTGCGCCAAATTGTGAATCCATGTAACGCATAGAATCAGCAAAGTAGCTGTAACGCCCGATCCTCAGGACACGGAGACGTTATGGCGACGTACATACGCGAGGTGAAAACAACCTCACGCGTACGTTAAGCCTCAGTACAGGAAAGCACCTCCATATTTATAAGAGTTCCAGCATTAAATAAGTACAAGAATACCTGCAGAGAGAGGTCAGCGATCATAACAGATATGAAGAATAGGGACAAATAAGATAACAGAAGTAAATTACCAAGATACCTATGAATAGGCCAGATGAAGAATCTCCTATGTGACTCCAAGGCACTATCTGATACTACGGTAATTCGGATCTCCAACCTGGGCACACAAACCCAGGGTCATCAGAAAGCGACCTAGTGAGTGTGTAAAATGAAGGAAGCAGTAGTAGATACAATAGTAATACAAATATGATAATAAGATATACTACATGATGTTGTACTTGTGATACCCTAGCATAAGTATATCATAAGCAGCAGAAATATATATAAACATGTAAGCCGTAGTAAGATATAAACATGTCATCTTTTAATATCATCACTAAGCCGGTTATCATCGGATCATGTTTATAGTCGTATCCAGTTTATATCATAAATAATGTTATCTAGTGGTGACGTGATAGAAGTGAACATGCTAGTGGTGATGTGATAGCAGTGAACATGCAGATGGGCATATGCTATCTAACCAGTATACGGTGTGGTGTATAGACAGTAATGATGTTTGCAAGGTATACAGAAAATAGAATATATGCACATATGCATGAATAGTATGCCACCACAGAAAATGTAACATGTACCAGGTAAAGGAACAAGTATACATGTAACACAATATCGGATAAATGATCAGGAACAGTAACAAGATGTCATACATGTATCAGGCAAGGAATAGTAACAAGTAGTAAACATGTATCAGGCAAGTCATGTTATTTATACAATAATCACAATCAGTACCACCTGGTATTTTAATCAATCTCTTCCAGTGTCCCATACCACTGGCAGTCCATACTGGAGCCCGCACTCCAGTCGAACTCATCCGGACATAGCATACGGGTACCATTATCCAAACGAGAGAATGACCAAATAACAAGTGTTCCTGACGTCACTATTGTTGGGTTATTAAATGTATCATGTACTGGGTCTGAATAGTAAGTGCACTGAGGATGCCTCCATCATGCCGACACCCCGCGATGTGAGATTCTAGTGGTGGCTCCCACGGATTCAAGAGGTGGCCCCCACCATATCTGTGGTGTGGCACTTTGTTCCGTGTGGCACTTAGTTCCACACACCATGTGCCGGACGCCAGCATGACCGTGCATATAACGGGAATAGCATATATAACAAGAATACTGAGTCTGCTCAGTAACACTATCAATAACAAGAACACCGGAGACATCCTCGTCACCCAACACCAGACGGAGTGAGGATTCTAGAGGTGGCCCCCACGGATTCAAGAGGTGGCCCCCACCACGGATAGGTGTGATGTGGCACTTTGCTCCGTGTAACAGCAACTCCCTAATATGCAATAGCAGTGTTGGTGTATCCGTATATCAGTGAATGACAATATATCATGTAATGCGTGATAACAATATCTGGTTGTACCGGATATATAGTATCCAATGTGCTTAGCATGTTCGGGAATAATTATGAGTTACATATAGTCATGGTGTCTAGTGTGAGGCGGGTACCGGTGATCATATCTAATCGAGTATCAGCTATCCCTATTTGTAAGGTCAGTCACCATCTTATAATATTGATTATTATTAACCGGTATTTACAGTTGTTACAGGGATTAACCTATCAACACGACGAGTGTGATAAGGCAACCAATCAAGATTACTAAACATGATCAAATATAATTTATAAAAGAAAAACACTCACAAACTGGCCCTGGTAAGGTAGCTCTCTTTCTCACGATCGCAACGGATTCAGAATCGTCCAAATCGGAGTCCGGATGCTCCTGATATCGCTCGAAAACCAAAACCGATATAAAAGGTTAGATATGTAATAACTGCAAATATTCAGGGAGTTACAGTGGCACATGTCATTGCGAAGACCATGGTAGCGAGCAGTCATCTCCTCACGATGTGCCGCAATCTCCGCAGAAATCTGGGTGTGGTGCTGCTGGATCTCAGCGGAAATCTGGGTACGATGCTCCTGCAACTGAGCTCATAACTCAGAAGAAATGAAGGACTGGAGATCAGAGGGAATAGATGATCCCAGAGCAGAAGAGGACCCTGGGACATGACCAGCAGGAAGAATAGGCTGCTGCTGGGGAGTAGGATGACGCGTCCCAGCTTGCATCCTCTTCAGGAGTGAGCTGTTTAAGTTTACAGAGGGTTCTGCGGGTCTCAGAGAGGATAAATCAAAATCAAGTTGCCTCAGAAGGTAGGAAATAATCATCCCATAAGGCAAGTACCTAGTGGGGACATGAACATGATCTGAGGTCATGTGGGAAATGATGAGCCTGGGGATGTGTTGACCCTAATGCCTCGCAGAAGGCAATAGACTAACAAAGGCACTGTACCCCTAGCATGACTGAATTCTCCTGACTTGGGCAGGAGGTTGTAAAAGATGATCTTAGCAAGAACTTGAGCAGTGAGAGTAAAATACTTCACTTCTTTATTTCTCACCAGACCGGGGTTATCATCCCCATGAAGCAAGGTTGACGCGGTGAGCGCAGACTCACCGGCCGGATACTCAAAGTCTTGAAGGTCTAGAGAATACACATCAACTCCCTCACAGGAGAGATGCAAAAGATCAGCAAACTCTTGGAGAGAGACGTCAATGTCTCTCCCAAGTACTCTAGATCTAACCCTGTTAGCCTCAAAGGATAGATTTGTGTAGAAATATGGAATGAGGGAGGTGTAAACAGGTTGCTTAATGGCAAGGAATTCATCAAGAGAGTTATTCCTCAAAATGTGTGGTATGTTCAGGTGTTCAAAGTCTTTGAGAATTACACAGCTACCAGAAATGATAGTTTTCTCTGAAAGAAGAATATAGCGATTTTCTTCTTGAGGAGATATAAAAAGAGGTTTGGATTTGCTTGAAGAGGTAGGGGCTATGGATTTACCCTTCTCAGATCTAGATCTCTTAGGCATTTTTAGGATAAAAGTAGATCTAGGTCAAAATTCACACAATAAACAAAGTAAATGGCTTGATCTAAACTAGATGAAGGCTAGATCTAAGCAAGAATATGATAGATAACAAGTATTGATGCAAGATCTAAGAAAAAGACAATTTTTACCTTGAAGGAGTGATGAACAAAGAGACAAATCCCGAAAACCCTTGAAATAGACGTAGATCTAGGCCTAAGAGTGATGATCCAAGAATTTTTAAGGAGATTTGGGGTCGGATTTGAGGTGAAATGAGTTGGAAGAGGGATTTTAGGGTTTTTGGGAGAGAAAAGGTGAGAAGTCGGCGGAGGTAAATGAGTGAAATGAGAGTTTAGGGCTTTAAATAATGATGGGTAAAAGCAGTTTTCCCGTCGCACGGTCGACCGGTCCGGTCGACCGAAATAACCCGAGAGCAAAGTCTATCTCAGTCGGACGACCGCTCCGGTCGGTCGGCCACAGAGGAAAAGTAAAAATATCCTCAGGCAATGTCGGTCGACCGCTCCGGTCGGCCTGTATTGCCCAAAACTAACAGCAGCAAAAAAAATTATCTTATATTTTAAATTTACAACAAAAAGGTATATTCTCATCAAAAAGTGTTTAAACATATTTTAAATCATATTGGTTATAAAGCTCAACAAAATTTTTTACCTATTTTTACTTATTTATTTTATTTATAAATAAAGCAAAAATTTAGAGATGTTGAAGCCGAATACCCGGTGAAGGGTTCTGTACTTCTCCTCGAGATTCCTCTAAATATGAGTTGAGGCGCGCAATTGCCATCTCTATGTATTTGTTTTAAAATGTTTTAAATAAATATTTAATTTAGTTTTGACAAAATACATATACAATCAAATCTAGACATGTGGACACAAAAAAAAAATATGGCATAATACATGATAATATACAAAGCATATATATAAACATGATGGAAATGTAAGTTTACTCTAACACATATCAATGTAGCACAATGGTAAACTAACAATCCTATGCATATTTATATATAAACAAAATAAAACTTTTATGTGGAGAAATTACCAAACCGAGAGCATTCTCCAAAATAGGTGCCTCCATGATAGCGATGCAAGCGATGATATGTTCGTTAGGCATTGTTGCATCCATCACCCGGGCACCGTCTCCCCCTAAGTCTTGGAGGAAGAAGACCCACCTGTATCAACTAAATTTAGTGTGTCTTTTGGTACCCATATCTTTTTGGGTCCTTTAGGGTTAGTACTTGGGCGAACCCAAACATGTTTTATGACATGTTAAACTTAGCAAAACAAAATTTTCTAAATGGCCTTTGCGGCCACAATGAGTGCAAACATAAATCCTACCACTACCATACATGAATGCATGTTTATGTGTGTGTGCATGTTTCCGTGCATGTTGATGGTGAGTGTGTTTCCCTTGGGTTATTCCTTTGGGAGACCTAGAAGCAAACTTGTTTAAATCAAAAGCACATTTCTTAAGTGTTGAGTCCAAAACATCAACTCGTTTTTGGATCTCAATAAATTCATTTTTATTGCATGAAGAAATGGGGGTTTTCCCTTTACAAGATATTTTATATTTATCAAAATCAATTTTCATTTTCTCAAAAGCATTAGATAAATCATTTTTCTCTTTTACAACAATATCATATTTGTTTTTCAATAAATCATTTTTCCTTTTTAATTTCTTATTTTGAGATTGTGAAATCTCATACCTATGTTGTAGTTCTTCAAAAAATTGTGCTAGTTCATCCATAGTCAATTCATCATCTTCTATGGAGTTTTCAATGAGTACCTTTGATGCATCTTCCCCATGTGCCATGAAGCATATGTTGGCGGTATCGATCTCCTCTTCGGATTCCGACTCCGAGTCATCCCATGTGGCCACCATAGCTTTCTTCTTCTTTGGCCCAATCTTTGAGGTTGTAGCTTGAAGAGCGGGACAATCGGCGATGAGATGTCCGATCTTCTTGCAATGAAAGCACGGACCCGGCTCCTCTCTTTCCTTTCAAATCTTCCTTGAGGTTTCCCTTTTCGGAAGTTGCTTTCCCTCCCCTTCTTATAGAACATTTTGCCCACCTTCTGGATGATCATGGCAAAATCCTCATCGTAGTCTTCCGATGAGTCCTCCTCGTCATGAGTGGATGAAGTGGCTTTGAAAGCGAGGGCTTTCTTCTTTGGCGCCTCCCTTTCTTCTCTAACTTTCATCTCCATTTCATGCGTTTTGAGATTTTCGATGAAGCCGGAGAAGTCCATCTCCTCCCGATCGTTGAGCTCCTTGAGGGTAGTTTCCTTTACTTCCCAAGCTTGGGAAGAGCTCGAATGACCTTCTGAATCTTTTGGTCATTGTCGATCGTGTCACCTAAAGAAGATAAAGTATTTGTTATTTTGGTGAAATGAGTGAGCATGTCATCAATGCATTCATTCTCAAGCATATAAAAGTTCTCATATTGAGAACGAAGCAAGTCAATCTTGGATCTTTTGACTTGGGACGTTCCCTCATGAGTCACAATCAAAACATTTCAAACTTCATATGCAGATTTACAGTTAATGATGCGGGAAAGGTCATCTTCATTAAGGGCTTGGGTTAAAGCATATTGAGCCCTAGCATTAGCTTCATAGTCCTTGGTGGTATCCTCGGACCATGATTTCTCATCGGTGAGAGGTTCTATAAATTCTTTGGTAATGGCCCTAGCTACTCTTACTCCTAGGGATTTAAGAAAGAGGTTCATCTTGACCTTCCAAATGGGGAAGTTCAAGCCATCAAACTTGGGTGGGGACTTGATGCTAGAAAAATCAACTGATGCCTTGAAAACAAAGATGGAATGCACAACAAATGAAAATGCAACAAATAGATATAGCCAACTATAAGGATCTCCCTAAGGTGGTTAAACCAAATGCAAGGGTTAGGCTCTGATGCCAATTGAAATCACCTAGAGGGGGGGTGAATAGGTGATGGCTATATGAAATGACAATAATGCGGAATTTAAAAACTATTTAAAACAATGAACACAATTAAACTACTTGCAAATAAGTAAACAGTTAAATTGAGCAAGTAAGAGAGAGATAGAGTTTAGAGAAATTTAGACAATCGCAAACACAAGGAATTTTTCCGAGGTTCGAGCCACGCTCTACGTCCCCGCCTTCACACTTGAAGGATTTCCACTATTGGTGATCCCACATGATCCTCAATACAAGGACACACTTGTCCTATCTCTCGGTGTCGCAACAACACTTTGAAGCACACCCGCTCGCTTGAGGCCGATGCCTCTACAACTTCTCAAATGAAGAAAAAGTTGATCACACTTGATCAAAAGGCTCACTTTGCACAATCCTATAACCAATATGAAAGAGATGATACTTGGGATTGTGTAGTGCAAAAGACTAGAGAGAAGTAGAGAGGATTGCTTCAAGAAGGTGTTGGAAATTTTGGCTTTGATGAAAATCTTTTCTAAAATGAAAACTAAAGTTTTTGCTTGGAAATCTTGTATATACTAAGAAATCTTGTTATTGAGTTTGTAGAAGTGTCCCACTATTTATAGGGGGTGAAAAACAAACTATACAGCTCAAAAGAGTCGTTGGGGTGAATCCCAACAAAAATCTGACCAGAAAAATAGAGCTGTTGGAATCTGTCAGAACTTCTGACAGCTAACGGTCGACCGGGTCGGTCGACCGCCAACGGTCAAAAATCCGACCGTTGGAGAGGTCGATCGACTGGGCGGCCGACCGAGACCAAATCCAGAGAGCAACTCTCTCTGTCAGTCGACCGTTGCGGTCGGCCGAAGAAAAACAGAGAGCAAACCAAGTTTGCTCGGTCGGCCGCTCGGTCGGCCGACGTGCACACATGCACAGCGTGTACGTCGGTCGACTGGGTCGGTCGACCGGACTCTGCCAGAACTCTTTTCCAGAGTCTGCTAAAGAGAGAAGGGATTTTGGTTAAAAACATTTTGGTCAAGGATTTATAAAACAAGGTTCTAGGACTTATAAAACTCGTGTGATCATAGATCAACACCCAAACATGTTAGAACTTTATTTGATGAAAATCCTTTTTGGTAAAATGAAAAATGATTTTTCTAAAAACTGATTTTTTTCAAACATTGTTTTTCCAAAAACTAAGTTAGAAATTTTGTTATAAAAATTGTTTGAAGTCATGAAGCAATACTAGAAGTGTGTGTGTGATAATCCCAAATATTCTACCTCTATCATCTAGGTTTTGACAAAATCATCTAAAAATAAAAACTAAAAAGAAAATTACAAATCTTGAGTTTCTTCTTCTTGTTTGATCCGGGAGCGCTTCTATTATGCTAGGCTCGGGGATCCAAATTCTTTACGGCGTCCAAAAGCGTGAGTCTTGAGTTGGAGCCGTCAAATCAACTATTATATTTACCTGAAACTTATATAAACAAAATTGTTAAAAACATAACTAAATATGGTTTGTTGTCATCAAAATGTCGGGCTAATGGCCTTTGGGCCAACAAGTTCCCTGTGTGGGAAGTCCTGTGTGGACGCATTAGTGGAAATCCTTCTGTGTAAAGGTGGGGACGTAGAGCAGTGGCTCGAACCTCAAAACATATCTTGGTGTTTGCGATTGATTCACTATCTTTAACTCTTTCTCTCTTTTCTTGCATTGTTTCATATTATTCATATCATACATGTATGATTGGTATTGTTTGTGTGCCTCACTAGTGTGGAACCAAGAGAGCTTCATATAGCACCTCAACTCTTTTTAGAGGAATTAAGAGGAGATAGTTCAGAGCCCTTCATCGAAAATTCGGCTACACTCTTTGGTTACACTAAGTGTGTTGCAATTAGTTTTTAATTCCGCATCATTTGTCATTAGATTAGCCATACACCTATTCACCCCCCTCTAGGTATATTTTCAATTGGTATCAGAGCCTACGCTCCTGATATTAGGTTTAATCACTTAGGAGTGAGATCTTGGTTAGCTAATCTATATCTACATTTGCACACTTATTTGTTTACACACACTCATGGACTTCATGACCCCTCCTATGTATGATACTTCCAACATTGATGTTTGAAAAGTTAAGATGTTCATGTACCTTAAAACCTTAGGTATGCATGTTCACCTTACCGCTACTAAGAAATCTTATCTTGATAATAACAAGCATATAGAGGCTAATGCACAAGCCCTAGAGGCACTTAGGCAAACAACAAGAAAAAAATATTTGTCTATGATTTCTCATTGTGATTCTGCTTTTGCAGTGTGGAACACTTTGACCTCTCCCGCACTACAAACGACGAAATATGTGGAGGAGGAATCTAGTGGAGATGAGTCCGATCAATCTTGCTACATGGTCCAAGGGAAAGACTCCCTTGAGGTAAACTCGGACACCCATCTAGATGATTGTGCTAGTTCTTCAAGTGGTGATTATGCTGATGCTGATGCATTAAATGAAGAACTATCTATTGTTTGTGAAAACTTACTTGAAAAGTATCAAGTTTTGAAAAAGAAAAGTCTTAAAATAAAAGAAGAAAATAAGAATTTGTTTCAAAACTTAATATGGCTTTGCAGGAGAGGGATGTGATTTCTAATGAAAGGGACTCATTGAAATCCCAACTCGATCTTGTTTTAAATGAAAACAAAATTTTGAAAAACAAAAATAATTGTGATAAGATTTTGAAGAAAAATGAGGCTCTGTCTTCAAAACTCAATTTTATTTTAAAAGAAAATGAATCTTTAAAAAAAAAAATTGTTTTAATTTCAAAGAAATTGGATTTGATTTCTAAGAAAATATTTCTTTGAAAAATAAATTGATTCACATGTTTACTATGCTTCACTATCTAGTGTTCCTATTGCATGCTCGACCTCTTCTTCTATTATTGAGAATGACATATGTGCTTTAAAGAAGAGTGTTGATTGTTTGGGCTCCACTTTGAGCCAATGTGCCATGAACCACACAAGGTTGGAATCCATATTTCACAAGAAACATGGTCCTCCTATGCATGCACACAAACCATGACATACACATGCTTCTCACGTTCATACACATAACACATTGTATGCTCATGCGTACACATGTACGCTCATGTGTACACATGTACACATTGTGAACGTAAGGGCCAACTTGCAAAATTTTGTTATGATAGGATTACTAATTCAAATTTTGCAAACAAGTTGTTTGGGTTAGAAATGGTGCTAACTACCATGGACCCAATATAGTATGGGTACCAAAATTCACCCCTATTGTATTTGATGTAGGTGTAGGCTTTCACGTGACGTGAGGGCATTGGTGCCTTGATGGTGGATGCTTTTGTGCTTGATGGACACCACTTTAGATGCATCACCTTCAAGGATGATTTGGTGGGAGGACCACCATGGTTTGAAGATTTAGAGATTTGCCCTAATGGTTTTGGTAACTATCTCTAACTCTCATTTAGTTTACATGCTTTCATATCATTGATTTTTAGCATGTTTTGGTGTTTCATGATTATTATATTAAATGCCATGATAATTAGACTTGTGATATACATATGTAGTATTTGAGATACACCCATGTTTTATATGAATTTATATTATTGTGTTCTCACTATACTTTAACTATGTTGTATATCCTAGTCTACGACATGGGCATTTACATAATGATCATGTTGGTTTATGATCTCGTTTTATGCTTCATGTTTTGATTACATGTTTAGATGTAGTTTTCATTAAAACTTGTATGTATACTTGTACAACTAATGAGCTACATTTGATTCTTATATGTTTGTGCTTAAATTGCTCATTTGTACCCATTAGATGTACTAGTATAGCCTAGTTTTGATGATTCTTACATTATAACTTGTATTCCCTATTTTTGGACATGTTTTTATGATAATGTGTTTAGCTTCATGTATATGTTAATTTTGTTTTAAAACTTTATATATACATGTATAACCTTGAGTCACTTGCTTTTCATGCAAATTCTATTATAGATCATTTGTGTTTGGGATATGTATGTATATTTTTAGTTTTAACTAAACATACATATACCTTGATTTTCATGTTTTTGAAAAGGAATTTTATATGAGCTTCATTACTTATTTTCATGATTATGTGTTTCACATGACTCTTGTACACTCACATAATTTGTGTTTACTCATTATTTTGTTTTATGAGTACTTTGTTGAGCTTTATATATATTTTAAGTGTCAATTTTGTGTAAAATACATGCTTCATGAAATATATGATTTGGTTTCATATTTTTGGAAGAATCTATAACTAGTTATTTCAAATTATCTTAAACTATTTCATATTCTTCAATTGGTAGAGTTTTTAAATTATTTTCAAATTTATATTTTTGAAAACCCCTTCCTTCTAAGGGCGGTTGGATGGGCGACCATGCCTTATATGCTCAAATGAAAATCCATTTAAACTTGTGCATGAAAGGGAGGTAGTATGAGTTATACACTTGATTCTCATTATATTTTCAATTGGTATCACAATTGATATTTTCATATTTGTATACTCATATTTGTGTTTTCTATATATGTATGCTTTAAACTTCAAATAGTATCAATTTCGATTGGTATTTACATTTTCATACATATATATATGATTTGATTGTGCTTATAATATCTTTACATCTTAAAGCACAAATTATGTTATGCTAAACTTGATTTACTCCTTAATGATAATTATTTTTTCAATTGGTATTTTATACAAGCTAATACATTTTTTATTAGTATTTCATAAAGGGGGAGAAAAATTCGTGTTTTTCGCTTTCAATCGGTTTTATTTTCAATTGGTATCTTACTTTCACCTTCATGATGAAAAGTACTTTGTTTGATATATGTTAACATTTTCAATATTGGTATCAATAATCTTAAATTAGTATTATTTTCTATTTGATATCCTTATTACAAATGAGCTACACTTACCCAAAAATTTGGTTTGTATTTTCAATTGGTTTGTAATTTCAATTGGTATCAAAATTTACAATATATATTTCAATTGATATTAAAAACGTACGATGTTTCATTTTCTATTGGTATAAAAAATTTACAAGATATTTTCAATTGGTATCTTAAAAATTTTGTTTATTTTTAATTGGTATCATAAATTGGTATCATAATGTTTCAAGATATATACCTTTATCATAAATTGATATATTTTCAATTGGTATCATAAATTTATTTTAAAGAGATTTCATAATGTTTTGATATGTATTGCTTATATGCAAGGGAAGCTTAACATCTTCTCTATATATAGATTCATGTTGAGTATATTCATATTGAAGTGATGGACCTCTCTTTGGTATATAGTACATGTGTGGGGGAGATAGTCCAGAGCCCTTCACTGGGAATCTGGCTACACTCTTTGATTATACTAAGTGTATTGTAATTAGTTTTTATTTTCTCATCATTTGTTATTAGATTAGTCATACACCTATTCACCCCCCTCTAGGTGTATTTTCACGCCCCTCAATCCCCAACCTTTGACACTGATTTGATAAGAGTCAAATTCTAATAAACTTTCCCCTTAGGTTAGTCTCCTATTGAGTCTAAGATGTCCCTAGAGCCAACATCTACTAAGCTTTAGTTAGGCTTGGGTTAGTGAGTGAGGAGATTGTTTGTGAGCTAGGAAGATTAATGACTTTCCCACCTTATCTTGTTTATAGGACAAGCTCTTAAATCAATTTAGTGCAATGTGTACATGAAAAGAAACACTTAAGCAATGTAAACAATTCAAAAGTGTTCTTATACTACATGCTATGCACATGCACCTTTGCTTCAGCACTCTTCAACAGTAATGTAAAATGTAAACAAATTAGGCACGTGCCTAAATACAAAATCTAAACCATTTTTAGCATTTAACAAATATCAATTTACTGTTGAGATTAGAAAGTATGTACAGTGAGTTAAACAAGAAAATGAATAGCTGCAGAAATTTAGCTTTGTAATTCAACCAACCTGCAAAAAAAATAAAGGTTAGTAGTTCACTCAGATTGTCACGTGAATACATCAAATCTGAGGGCTTTTGGGCTCTGCTTTATTGAGCAGAGTCCAGGGCTACTTATATGTCCAATGCAACAAAAATTTCGTTGATATCTATCACTACACACCAAGAATAAAGAAGAAAATTAACCAAAAATTTAAATTTAAAAAGAGAATTACTTACCGTCCCTCCCTGACAACTGCGCCAAAATTTGATTGAGTTTTAACCTGCATAGAAAATATAGAATTTCAGAACTTTATAATAGAAGTGTGCAAGTTCTCAATACTACCGCGATATCAAGTGGCTATGCGGGTCGTGATCCATAAGGAGGGACTAGCGATTAGAGCCTTTTGTAAGTTCTCTTTTAAGTTACTTAAATGGTTGAAGTTCTTCTATTATTCTTTAAAAGAAAGAAAAATAAGTGTTGTTAAATTGTGAAAGTGGTAAATAGAAGGAGATGGTGATTTGTATAAAAAATTTAAAAAATAGTAGAGATTTAGTGATGGAGGTGATCGAAACTAAAGATTAAAAGGAAAAAAAAGAAAACCTAAAAGAAATACTTACCTTTTTTCAGTTAATGACTTACCTGAAATCCTTGCATGTTTACCTAGATTTAGAAGCGATCAGCGCATAACCTATAAGATTAACTCAGTCCCAATTCACATTACATTATCAAGACTTCTTCGAGCAAGTATGAAATGATATAGACATAGGGAAGAATCCATCGTCATGAGCTATCGATGGCACTCAGTAAGGCAAGGTAATACCAATGCTATTTGACTCACTTGGACTATCATCAAAACTGAAAGAGAAAAAGTAGAAAGAAGAAGAAGAAAATAAAAATAAAGAAGAACATAAAAAATGTTACCTTTTTATTGCTTGCAGAAATGATGAAAGAAAGAAGGAGGTTACATCAGTGTTACTTCAACATAAATCTCTCTCTCTCTTACTTATATGAATCTTAGTCTAACCTATGCTTATAAAGAAAAAAATTTACGTTAAATGAAAATAAAAATCTACACTAAAAAGAATGAAAAAAAACTAGCCTAAGAATCCTTCTCTGCTTAATTGTTCCCTGTACACTGAGAATTTGTAAGTATTTATAGCAAATATAAAATAGGGGAGAGCGTCTGAAGATATGGGAGCGTTAACGCTCCCCCAAATCGTACCAGATGGTCGCAGATCGTGGCTTTGGCCGCGGATCCATGGCCTGGATGTGGCCAATTGGCCACATCCAGGGAGCGTGACATCCTGACATCTGTTTATCTTAGATTATCCCCCTGGATTTTCTGTTTGGACATTATATTTGACATTATCCTCGGTTGATCTTTAGCTAAAAAAAATGGATTTATAGAAATTCAAATTTTATCAGTTTTCATTTGGTGTTATCTTTCTGATTTGCTCTGATCTTCAGCTAAACATTTTTCCTAATCCTTGATTTATTTTGGGTGTGGTGATATCTTAATAGATCTTTAAGTTAATCAAATTGTTTCACCAAAATCTGATTTTAACTGACTGGATCTGAGATCATCCTCAGCTAACCAAATAGATCCAATTAAATCTGATTTTAACTGGTATTTATTTAGTTTAATCCTCTTTCTCTCCATGATTATCTTCTACAAAATAGATATTAAAACAAGATAATTAGCAGATTTATTACACGATAAATGTAGGAGTGTAATGAAAAGAATGCAAATATGTGTACGATCAATTGTTCGATTCTTCCTCTCAGTAACTCTATTTGCTAGAGCAAGTATGGTGCTGTTAGAGAGTGTTGAATCCCTTATTCTTCAGAGAAAGCTTCAAATATTTTTGATGTGAATTCTCCTCCTCTATCAGACCTGATGGATTTCAGAAAATATCCACTTTCTTTTTCCACAAAGTCTTGAATTTTTTAAATATTTCAAACACTTCAGATTTATTTTTCAAAAAATAAATCTAAGTTTTTCTTGAAAAATCATCAGTAAACTTTAGGAAGTACATGTATCCTCTAAAAGAATTTGGAGAGATGGGCCACAAACGTCTGTATGAACAGGTTATAGAAGTTTGAATGCTCTAAATGTTGATTCTTTTGGAACGCTACTTCACTGATGTTTGCCAAGTAGACACTCTTTGCATGATTACTTTTGGTGATCGATGAAAGGTAGTCTTTTCACCAACTGTTGCTTAGATAATAACTTGAGATCTTCAAAATTTAGATGTCCATATCTCATGTTCCATAACTAGGATGGATCTTTGATATTTGCATTCAAACACTTCGCACTGTCAACTTGAACATTTAGAAAGAACATCCGATTCTACGTCATTTGAACTTTTGTAATTAGCCTCTTCTTTTGATCTCTGATACAAAAACAATGATCTTCCATATGGATAGTATATCCCTTCTCCAATAGTTGTCCTAAGCTGAGGAGACTGTTCGTCGTGTCCAGAGCATAGTAGACATTAGAAATAAGCTGATGACTCTCATCTTTTTGCTGAATTAGAATCTTGCCTTTTCTTTTTACTGGGATTTTTGAGGATCACCAAATGAAATTTGACCGTTTGCTGATTCATCAAGCTCCACGAAGATGTTCTTCTTTCCACACATATGATTGCTGGCACCTGTATCAATGTACCGCATGTTTTCACTTGCTTCTTCCCCTTTAAAAGTCAGCAGAATAGCATGTTCTTCTTTTATGTAATTGCTTTCTCCTTCAATATGATTAGGGGCATGATTCTAGCAGTTTGAGGCATAATGACCATACTTCTTGCAGTTGTAACATTGAATTTGAGATTTTTATTACCTTCCTCTTTCAGAAAAATTTTCTTTTCCACGACCCCTTACAAATCTTTGTTTTTTGCACTGTTTTTTCATAGTTTTTTGTGGTGAATCTATTTCTTCTACCTTGTCTTCGTCCTTGAGATCCCCACGACCTTGGAAGCTTCCTCTACCTCGATAGTTGGTTTAGTTTTGACCATCTATACTTTTTTTTTTGGTTTCCCCTGCTCTTCTTTCAATTTGAGTTTTGACTGCAGAACTTGATCCACCGGCTCTTGCCTTCTATTGATTCTCTGTTCATGGATTTACAGAGAACCCATAAGCTAGTCAATGATCATGGCCTCTAGATGCTTGGCTTCTTCAATAGCAATAACTATATAATCATACTTTGGATCAAGCGATTGAAGTATCTTCTCATTCACTCAAACATCTTCAATGGTTTCGTCATTTTGTCACAATTGATTCACAACAGACTGAACTCTTCTGAAATAGTTTGAAATTGACTCTTTGATCTTCATCTCCAGGCTTTCGAACTCCTTTCGAAGTGTTTGGAGTCGAACCTTCTTTACCCTCTCTGCTCCTTTATACGAGTTTTGAAGTATCTCTCACGCTTGCTTGGATGTAGTTGCATTTGCTATCTTCTCAAATGCCGCTTCATCTACATCTTGGTAGATGAAAAACATGGCCTTCTTATCCTTCTTCCGTAAGTCCTTTAATGCATCCTTTTGGGCATTGTTAATCCATAAGTTCCTTCTGACTCAGTATAGCCATTCTCTACAACATCCCAAGCATCTTGAGAACCTAGCAATGCTTTCATTTGATTGCTCTAATTTTTGAAATCTTCTTTGACAAGGCGGGGAATAATGAAGGGCGTCATGCCATTTGCCATTTTCTCCTTGCTCTGATATCACTTTGATAACAAAAAATAAATTTGAGAAGAGGAATAGAGGAAACAACAATGCTAAATTTATTTAATCTTATGAAAGATACAATTCACACTCAATTCTTCTTCTACTTCTTTTTTTTTTACATTCTCACTGAATAACTTCTTATATAGATATCTAAATGACTCTTGAAACATAACTTTTGAACTCCAACGATACATCTCTTCCAAGAGATACAACCCTTCATTTCAAATAGACACGACTCTTCGAAGAAACACAACTCTTTATTTCTTATTCATATCAGGTTTAATTCTCAATAGCACTCAGACCTTATTTGTTTATAAGGCTTGAATTCGTTGACTTGTTCTCTGTTAGATACCCTTATCCAACATGTGATACATTGTATTTAGACATGTATATAGACATGTGATACATTGTTTATACTTTCATATAAACATGCGATATATTGTATCAGATATGTATACTTTCCTTATTTCAGTCTCCACTTGTATATATATAGATGTAATCCCTTGGTGATCCCTTGGTGAATGATATACAGAAATCACCTTCTCCAAATTATCATGGTATCAGAGCTCTATTGGGTTATAGTTTAACCTTTTTTGAGATTAACCGTTGGGCTTTAATTTTTATCTTTTTTGGAATCTAGTTGAACCCTCTTGGGTTCCAATTTAACCTTTTTTGGGTTAGCCTTTGGATCTTAATTTTTATCCTTTTTGGATTTATTTTAACCCTCTTGGGTTCCAGTTTAACCCTTTTTGGGTTTAACCTTTGGGCTTTGATTTTTATCCTTTTTGGATCTATATTAACTCTCTTGGGTTCTATTTAGCCTTTCTTTGGGTTTTATTAAACCTTTGATTTTTATCAGGTTTTTCTCATGGATAAGAAAGGATTACTCAATTTTCCTATTCTAGATTCAATTCTAAAACTCTGAGAATTACACTGCATGGGCTCTCACAATATAGTATAATTTTCGTGCTTTCGGAGTTTGGAGTTCTGTTGAGGGCATCCTAAAATATCCATCAACTACCACTCAATCATTTTATGCTTATGCATCAGACTCTCAGTCTTACACCACATCAGCAGTTACTCAGCATCAGTGGGTTCGCACTGATGAACAAATCATGGCATATATTATGCAGTCAGTTTCCATTCTTCTTCGTCTGTCTATTGGCCGTTCAACCTCATATAGAGAGCAGTGGTTAATTCTAGGTCGTATGTTTGTACAGACCGGTGCTGCTCGGAAGTATTAGTTGTGCAGTCTCTTCAGAAGGTCAAGCAGGAGAATCTCTCAATTCAGGACATCTATTTTCTACTTTTCAGATATTGGGAGGAATTGCAAACAATGGATGTTCCCTTTCTAGATTTTATGTCTGTCTTCGCTCTCGAGTTTCAGAAGCAGAGAGATCGCCAGAATCTATTCCACTTTACCATGCGACTTCGTTCTTAATTTGAGGCACTTAGTAGCGGTATTCTTTATCACCATCCACTACCCAGCCTCACTGAAGCAGTGGCTGAGTTCACCTCAGAGGAGACCCGTCTTTGAATGCTGTCATTATTATCTGCTCCAGTTCAGTCAATCTCCTCACCCACACCTCTTGCACTACCATATCATCCTCTTACTTCTCGTGGCCCACAGAATCGCGAGCCATCCTTTCGTGGGAAAAATGAACCGAGGATAACAACCTCATGGGTCCTCAACTCAGCAGGTTCAATGCACGTTTTGCAAACAACTTGGCCACTTGATTCCTACCTACCGTAAATGAGAAAAGCTCTATGGTCCGTGCGTTCTCAGGTTCTCAGTTGCTGCTTCTGCATTTGCATCAGCTCCGCAATCATCCGCCGGCTTCCTATTATCTGAACAAATTTCCTCATATCTTACTTAGAATCTAGATATTTGACTCAGGTGCTACTTACCATATGACTTTTCATCATTCTGTTCTTACAAACTAATTTCCTGTTTCTGATTCAACCTATATATACATTGCTGATGATTCACCTCTTGCAGTCACTCAGTCTTGTGATATTGCTTCCACTTCTGATACGTCAGGTAGACTCACCCTGCCTTCTGTCTTTTGCATTTTTAAACTTACCATGAAATTACTATCTGTTGGCAAACTTACCGATTATAATTGCAATGTCTTATTTACACCCACTTCTTATATTGTTCAGGATCACAACAAACAATTGGGACGTGACGTAAGGTCAACAACTTATATCAGTTGGAGTTTCTTCATCTTTCATTGTCACATCCCATAGTGAGCCTCTCCATCACCTCCAATTTATGGCATCGTCGTTTGGACATTTATCTACCTCTAGGTTAAAACTCTGTCTGATTTTGATGTGTTAAAAAAATTTCAATTTTCTAGCCCAAATAATTGTGAAGGTTGTCATTTTGTTAAATAAGTTGCTGTACCTTTTGGCTCTAGCAATCACATGGCTTCAGAAATCTTTGATTTAGTTAACCCTAATATTTGGGGGCCAGCTCTTATCTCCTCTCTTTCTGGATACAATTATTATATTTATTTTGTTGATGTCTGCTCTCGATACACATGGGTTTATCTCATGCGAAATCAATCTGAGCTATTGCAAATCTATACTGAATTCACAAACATGATTTGTGCTCAATTTCACAAATGTATAAAAATTTTTCGATTTGATGGAGCTAGAGAATATCTTTCATCCTCCATGACTACCTATTAAAATCTCATGGTATCATTTCTCAACATTCTCATACACACACATCAACAAAATAGAGTTACCGAGCGTAAACAAAGATATATTCTTGAGGTTACGAGATCACTACTACTTTCTACATCAATTCCAAAATGTTATTGGGCAGAAGCTATTTTAACTGCAACTCTGCTCATCAGCATCACTCCTTTCTCTGTTATTGCTGCTCTTTCTCCATACACTCATCTACATGGTCATTCTTTGAATTATTCCCTTCTTCATACTTTTGGGCGTGTCTGTTTTGTTCTTCTTTCTTCTTAGGAACAAGATAAACTGTCCTCCAAAATTAGTAAATATATTTTTTTGGATATAGCTCTGCTTATAAAGGATATCGGTGTTACGACCCCATTTATAACGCCCCGGCCCTGCCAGTACGGAGATGTTACTGCGACGTATATACATGGTCAAAAATACTCTCACATATATACGCTAAGCATCAGTACATGCAAGAATCAAAGTACGAAAATACATGGTGTATTATACATTCCAACATATGAGTACAATTATAAAGTTATCACCAGATGTGACACAATATTATAAGAATATTACATCACCTATAGGTGTAAATGCGAGAATACAAAGAGATATACAAGTGTGAATAGTACAAAGGGCGTTCACAAGTTATAGAAGAAAAACTCAAGAGACGGCCATGGAGCCTGGAAGGATAGGGCCTCAGACAGTCTGCCGATGATTCACACTTCCGCTGCGTATCTCTAATCAGCAACAGAAGAATCCACACGCTCCAAGCTCCAAGATCTGGACACGAGGATCCCGGGGATCAGAACTCCCAACGAGTGGTGTGGAGAATACCAAGTGGCGTGCAGGGATAAACACACATGTATCGATAAATTCGAATCAAAAGAGCATGTATTGAAAACCGTGTTGTGAGTACAGGCATACAGAAGCAGGCAAAGAGATAGTAATAATAACATGCAGAACAGGAGACTGGTGGAATAGAACACAAGTGGTAAGGCATGATGTAAACATATATAATATAATAATAATAAACCAAAAATCTGAAGTAAAGTTCGATGAAAGCAAACACGGCAAAACTAGCAGTACAAACCCAGTTGCAAAACAAGACAATGAGTTATTATCTTGGCATCTTATTATTATTACTACTCGTCTTACCCATATGTCTAGATATGTGGACTAGCTTCCCAACACACATATATCCACATCTGAGTAAAACAAGGTTACTGAAAACCAACAGGGGTATCAACAAATAATGTTTACAGTGGGTCCCACGCATACCGGAGACACGACCCAGATGTTTCATTTCTGGAGGACAGAACCTACACGAGGCGATCAGAAGGGTCGTATAGGATGCCCTTTTCAAGATATTACCAAGAAGGAGGGAGCCAGTGCTCTCCTCAGTCACCTGGAGGCCCTTAGGTCGAACGGAAGATTTAGTTGCACGACATACCTAATACCACTGTAAATACAAACACATATTGATATCCGTAAGTTTCCCCTGACCTGATGTAAGTTGTCCCATTTTATGATTTATTAGATAATTATCAGATTATGGGAATGAGCAGGAACATGCCAGGAGTAATCAGAAGTACATGCATAACAGGAGTACTTACATCACAGGGGTACTTGCATAATAGGAGTACTTATCTGGAGATCATGTACTATATTTTTGTAATGTGATAATCATGAGTCAAGAGTTAAACATTATAGGTATCAGGTGTTAACATGTAGATGACAAGAGATCAGGCAGGTGGCAGGTGATAGCATGTAGATAACAGGTATCAAGTAAGAAAATGTCAAGTGTTAACATATCAAGTATGTACATAACAAGTGATAGAGTAATAGCTGAGTACAATCAAGCAGAGTTGAGCAAGCTGGAGGCACGGACAACGAACAATGTTTAGTCACTAAAGCGCTTGGCGGAGTTACCGGGACAACTCGGCTTAAGATGAGAGTAGAAAATCCGGCAGCATCCCGCCTAGGCGAGTCTGGTGATAAAGCGCCGGGTGCTGAACATTGTTTGAGCGAGAAATAATTGAAGCTCGGAACGTAAATTCTTTATTTGATAGTAAAGAATGTTACAACGGATCAATAATTCTCTTACAAGAGAGGAAAGATGTTGAGCCTTAAATCTCCCCTTTGTTTAGTGCTGGGTTCTTCAAGTGGCGATGGAAAGTGAATCTTGTTTTCCGTTGACCGGGTGAACATCGAGAACTTCTGGGGATCTTCTCTTTGGATGGTAAACGGAGTAACACAGCTCTGTCGACAAAATCTCAAAGAGATTGTAGGCAAAGGTGGACTTGTACGCAGCAAGCCAACTGAAGAGTTAGACTCTCTTTCCTTCTCTGTGGAAGCTCTCAAGTCAAGCTCTTTTCTGATCTCTCTAAAAAAAATCCGACCTTCCGACCCCTTTTCCATAGCAGCGGGGCTATTTATAGAGGTTTCAGGGGCGTACGTGCCTCCTAAAAATACTCCATAATGGGGGTTAACTTTTCCCGTTATGTGGGCCGTGATTGACCCTATAACCGGGACGGTTACAACTGAGACGCGGGTGTCGACCCATGCGCCTTGGAGCTGCTGAGACGCGGGTTTCGGCCCACGAGCCTTGGTGCGGAAGTGCTGACTGAGACGCGGGTTTCGACCCTCGCGTCTTGATGCTGCTGAGACGCGGGTTTCGGCCCACGCGCCTTGGTGCAGCAGTGCTGACTGAGACGCGGGTTTCGGCCCTCGCGCCTTGGTGCTGCTGAGACGCGGGTTTCGACCCACGCGCCTTGGTGCTGCAGTGCTGGCTGAGATTAGCCCTGCGTCTGGAGTTTGGGACTCTGCTTTTACCGACTTGTCTTTAATGATTTTTAGACAGCCTACAGAACCCCCTCCAAAGTTTTCGATATTCCGCAGTTAGCTGGGACGGATTTCGAAATACTTTGGACTATAGCTGAATCCACTTTTATGATTTGGACTGATAAAGCTCCGGGTTTGATCTTGTTTGGAGTATGGCCTTCGTGAGTGTACTGTGAAACTCTTTGAAGCCGCCAAAATTGATCGCTTTGAGTGTCTAGATACACAGTCTAAACCTCCCCGATGCTTTGAGTTTGTCGTTGGTGTACTTTAAACCAGGGGTGGACAGTCGTCTGCTTGTGCCAGTGTACTTTTGAACTGAATTTGCAGAAGCAAGGACTACACGCCAGTTCTGTGGACGCAGGGGCGATACTGCTTTAAAGACGCGCTTCTTATAGGGGTGCATCTTTTGGGATGACCACGCGAGCATACTCCATGAGGTAGACGCGACTTTGGCCGGGTTGAAAAGATACAATCTTCGGAGGGACGCGTCTTTTGGAATGAAGACGCGGCTTTCCGGACGAAACGCCGGCTTAGTTGATAAGGTGCGTCCATCAGAGGGATGCGTCTCTTGGGATGAAGACGCGACTGTTGGATGCGAATCCGTGTCCTGAGTACGCTGCCACGTGTCCCGTAGAATTGAGGGGACATCTTCTTTTTGGCGTGCGAACTTCACGCTGCATTTAATACGCTGTCCACGCGTCAGGTGGTAGTTGGGCGTCGAGCCAAGCGCCGCGTATCTTTGCGAATCACCGTGCCTATAAAAGGAAACAGTCTTACAAGAGTCATCATTAGACTCTCCTTCGTCTTCGTGTGCATCTGTTAGGGTTTTGAGAAAGGAGCTTCCTTCGTTCTCTTTACTTCATCTAACACCAGATCTTTGATTCGCAATGGCACCAAAGGCCAAGCAAACTGCTTCATCTTCACGGGCGGTCGCCGCTGAGACTCAAAGGGGTGGTTCCTCCATGCAGGAAGCCCCTATTTCAGGTATAAAGCCATCGGACTTGATTTTCACCATTAAAAGGGTTTATAAAGTTCTTTGAACTCTTGAACCCCTCTTTTAAAACTGACCTGCCAACGCGGGTTCGAGCCCATGTTTGATCTTCAGACGCGGTTCTTGTAAGATCACCTAGAGGGGGGTGAATAGGTGATGGCTAATCTAATGGTCACTTATGAACAAATAATGCGGAATTAAAACTAAGTTGACCAAATTAAACTTCTTTTAATTAAACACTTATGTATAACACAAGAGTGTTGCCGAATTCCCCTTGCGAGGCTCTGGACAAACTCCTCTAGATTCCCCTTGAATGGGTTGAGGTGCCGCGTTGGCTCTCTTGGTTGAATACTAGTGTTAACAACAATCCCAAGCAAGTATGTATATCAATTATGAGCACAAGGGAATATATCATGCATATATAAGATGAACACAATAAATTGAATGCAAGATATAAAATAGAGACAAAAAGAGAAAGAGAGCAAAAGTGAGCAATCGCAAACACAAAGGGTTTGTTTCGAGGTTCGAGCACACTTGCTCTACATCCCCGCCTTCGACACACGAAGGATTTCCACTATGCAAGATCCCACCGGATCTCTCCTCGGTGCCGCAACACCTACAAGCCCTCGGACTCTCTAGTCCCTTACACACCACAAGCCCACCGGCTCGTCGAGGCCGCACCTCAAGCTACAAGTCCTCACTAGGACCCAACAACACCAAGTCCTCACTAGGACCCTCAATCAAACCGCGAACACAACCGTCCGCCTTCTCAAAAAACAAGAAATGATCTCTTGGTGATCTAAACACTTGATCACCAATTACAAACTCTCACTACAACTCTCCTATAGGATGAATAGCTCAATGGATGCTCAAGTGTAGTGTGAGAAATCAAGGAAAGAACTTTTGATGGAAAACTCAAGAAATCACAATAAACACTCTCTTGATAAAATCCCTTTTGATAGGAAATATTGACACTCTATTTTGTGGAGAAAACTTCTGAAATCACTTGGAAAAACTGGCTCAAGAAGTCCTCAAAATCTTAGCTTCAAACAATGACAAAACCCCCTTTTATAGAGGCCAGAAAAATCTGACCGTTGGGCTCTGTCAGAGCTACCGGTCGACCGGTCCGGTCGACCGGCAACGGTCAAAAATGTGACCGTTGCAGCCTCGGTCGACCGGCCCGGTCGACCGCGCAACTGGAGAAGAGAGTAAACTCTCTGTCGGTCGACCGGCCCGGTCGACCGATGTTTCCCGAGAGCAAAGCTCTCTGAAGCGGTCGACCGGCCCGGTCGACCGTTCTCCAGTGCACACTGGCGTGCACGTCGTGCACGTCCGGTCGACCGACCCGGTCGACCGGCCTCTGTCAGTTCTGAAAAATCAGAACTGGCAGAACCAGAAAATAGGGATTAAGGATTGGTCTTGTGGCTTAATAAAATCCCAGAAATTCACAGTAAATCCAGAAAAATAGTTTCAATCAAAATAAAAACTGTTTTTCTAAAAATATGTTTTTCTAAAACTTGTTTTTCCATAACTTCACAAAATACAAAAACAAGATATTTTGAACTTATAAAGCAAAGTGTGTATGGATATGATCCACCACACAATCAAGATGAAATATCTAGTTTTTGACATAAAGCACTAAACTTGTTTTGGTTAAAGGATATGTATATAAGAAATTACCAAAACCCAAAGTAGATATTTTGTCAAAAGGAAAATCTCATCAAATACAAAAACAAGATATACTTTTAAAGCATAGTGTGTATGGATATGATCCACTACACAAATAAGATGAATATCTAGTTTTTGACATAAGGCTCTAAACATGGTTTTGGATATAAGATATGTATACATGAATACCAAAAACCAAATTGTATTTTATCACAAATAAAAATCTTTTCTTAACTAGGAAAATCTTTTATGAAAATCATTCTATCAAGAGTGTGTGTGTGATATAGACTTGAGCAATCCACCAACTATTCTATCCTTTACATTTTATCTAAAATAAATCTTATAAAAACAAACCTAGACTCAAGTCTTCATCTTCTTGAAGTCTTCACTTGAAGTCTTCTCATCTTCTTGACTTGGTCCACATGCAATCCACCGAGCTCATCTCTAGATGTGATCTTGATGCATAGGCTCGTGAATCAACCGGTGCTAGCTTCCAACTTGACTTTAAATCCTTTGTTGAAGCTCCACACCTACTAAGATCTTGATAAGGAATCTGTCACTAACTAAACACAAGATCATTAGTAATCATAACTTCATGAGTTGATCATCATCAAAACTAGAGTGATAGGCCTTTGGGCCAACAATCTCCCCCTTTTTGATGATGACAAAACTCATGACGTTATATATGCATGGATTAAAGTAAAGCTTCAAAGAAGCTCCCCCTTAACTCATGCATACAAAATAAATAATAAATATGATCATGAAGCACATGAATATGGATGCAAATATGGAGATGCAACAAGCATAAATCAAAATCTTTTTACTCCTATTTGCATAAATCAAAACACATATGCATAAATACAAATCTTAATTCCCTTAAGTAAGAAGGACAAATACTTCTCCCCCTTAAGCAAGGAAATCATGCATATATATCAAAACAAAAACACAAATACTTCTCCCCCTTTTTGTCAATCATCAACAAAGGGTTCAAAGTAAAATCAAATCAACAAATTTTCTCCCCCTTTATGTCAAAAATAAAGAAGTCTAGGAGGGGCAATACAAATCAAAAATTTTGAATTTTTCTCATCAAAACAAAATCATTAATTCTATTTTATCAAAACAAATTTTGAATTTTCTCTTTGATATCAAATAAAAAATATTGATACCATTTTAAAATCTAATGCATAAGCTTGAAAAATAAGATTTGAATTAAGCTTAGCATTAACAACACATGAAGAATTCGAACTAGTTAAATGAGAGTGTTTAACAACTAGTACGAAATCCTTCTATCAAGGAATAAATCTAAGGATTTTCATGAAATAGCAATGAAACACAAAACACTCAAACACTCTAATCTATAAAGTCCAAATAGTTTCAAAAGAAGTGAGTGTACTAATGTTATGTGAAACATGGCATCATGAAAATGGCAATAAGGTACAATATTCCTTATAAAATCATAAACATCAAAATCATCTCACACATTTTTTTATTAAATCATTAAAAACAAAATCTATATGTCAAGATATATGTATGTTTTGACAATACATGAAATATACATACATATCTCTTAAACTCAAGTGAGTCTATATGAATGGATTTGCATTGAAGGCAAAAGACTCAAGAGTTATACATGTATATTTTAAGGTTTAGCAAAATACACATATACATGAAATAAAAGGCACATAATCATAAATCAAATCCAAAAGGTGAACATAAGTTTAAATATGTATGAATCATCAAAACTAAGCAATACAAGTACATTTCAAGGGTTCAAATAAGCATTTAAGCACACTTACTAATAGATCTTTTGAGGCCCATGATATGTTCAAGTATAAATCCTAGTGTTGACAAAAACTAACATATAAACTAATATTCAAATCATGAAGCATTAAATTTTAAGAAAAATAGAATCATGTGACAATCTCAAAAACTATTTGAAGAATACATAACTAGTATAAATTATTTTTGAAAACTAGTTAAAGATCCTTCAAATATGTCAAATCATATGTTTTTCATGAATGAGACTAAGTACATAAAAATCCAAGCACTCATAGTCCATAAAGCTCATAAATATATTTTTGAATAAAAGATGAGTGTTCAAAGGTTATGTAAATAGTATTTTCATGAAAGTTGTCATTGAAGCTCAAATCACATAGAAATCATTGTTATCAAAACAGATCATTTTTAAAAAAAAACTACAATCTTCATGGTATATGTATGAATTATACAAATCTAACAATACACATACATATCCCAAAATTGTAAAAGAGTCTATCAAATATTTGCATGAAAGCTAGAGACTCACGGGTATACATGTATATTTATTAGATTGAATTAAACACACATATACATGAGGTAAGATCAAAGATAGGCATAACAAGTATAAATGACCGAATCATCAAAAACTAGCCTATACACATGCATATAGTGGATACAAATGAGCATGAAGTTCAAATATATATGAGTCAATTGTAGTTCACTATTCATATATGTATAAATGCAAGTTTTGACACATTCTACATTTAAGCATGTAAATGCCACATGAAGCACATAAAATCTTAAAACATGAACATGCTATGAATGATATTATGAAAATAAAAGCATGTACATAAATAAAATAGGAGTTTAGAAATTGTTACCAACTCCAATGCTCCTAGCATGGTGGTTGATCCACCAAAGCTCCTTGATAGCGATGCAACCAAAAGTATATCCATCATGTCCAAGTGCATCCACTACCAAGGTACCATCCCTCTCACGTTTTGAGAGAGCCCTCACCTACATCACAAGCAAAATGTGGGGGTTTTGGTACCCATATTTTCTTGGGTCCTTTGGGGTTAGCTTTATTATAAGGAACCCAAAATCCTTTAGACATAGCAAAATATAAGTTATGCTTCTTATCAAACAATATTTTGCTAAATGGCCTTTGCGACCACAATGTGTACAAGTGTACACCCTATCATGATGCTTATGAGTGTGATTATGATCGTGATGTGCAACATAAGCATGAACATGATGTGTATGTGCATGAGCATGGGGAACTTGTTTCTTTTGAAACAAAGATTCCAACTTAGAATGATTGAATGCACATGTGCTCAAATTAGAGCTCAAATTTTCTATCTTATTTTTCAAATTCTTAATCTCATTAGTTGTGGCATGTAAAGCATGGTGAGATAAAGAATCATTTTTCTTTTTCTTTTGAAAAACATTATCCTTTTCTTTTCAACAAATTTTCTTTTTAAAGATTTATTTTCTTGAAAAACGATTTCCTTTTGTTTTTCCACCAAATCAATCTTATCCTTCAAAATAGTGTTCCCTTCACATAAATCATTAATTTTGAAAATAAGGAAACATTCTCATTTTTCAAAACTTTATTTTCCTTTTCTAAACATGCAAGTTTATTTCTAAAAGAATCATTTTCTACATGCATGCAATCAATGTTCTTTTTCAAATTCTTGTTATCTTTTTCCAAGCATGCAATGTTACCTCTAAAAGAGTCATGTTCTACATGCATGCAAGCAATATCCTTTTTCAAATTTTTATTTTCCTTTTTAATTATGTCATATCTCTCAAGCAATAACTGGCAAAAAGAATTAGCTCATCATATGACATAGTAGCATCCTCATCCTCGGATTCGGAAGTTACCTCAAGGGGGTTATCCCCTTGGACCATGTAGCACTTGTTGGAGGTGTCGCTTCCAACATCCGAATCGCTCCCGGCATAATATAGATCCTTTTCGCCAAGGGAGGTGATGATGTTCCAAGCTACAAAAGCCGATTCAATGTTAGAAACCCTAGATAAATAATCATCATTTAGGGTACATTTAAGAGCATGAAGGGCTTTTGCATTAGCCTCAATGTACTTGCTATTTGAACAATAATCATTATTAGTAGTAGCAAGATAAGCATGAATTCCTAAGGCCTTGAGGTACAATGACATCTTAACCTTCCAAGTTTGGATGTTAAGAATATCAAAGGTGGGTGGTGACATGAAGTCCATGGTGAGGTGTGTGTGTACAAAAATATTGTGATTAGCCTAAAAGGAGGATCTTTAACTCTTAGGTTGTTAGACCCAATATCAAGAGCACTAGCTCTGATACCAATTGTAAGATCACCTAGAGGGGGGTGAATAGGTGATGGCTAATCTAATGGTCACTTATGAACAAATAATGCAGAATTAAAACTAAGTTGACCAAATTAAAACTTCTTTTAATTAAACACTTATGTATAACACAAGAGTGTTACCGAATTCCCCTTGCGAGGCTCTGGACAAACTCCTCTAGATTCCCCTTGAATGGGTTGAGGTGCCGCGTTGGCTCTCTTGGTTGAATACTAGTGTTAACAACAATCCCAAGCAAGTATGTATATCAATTATGAGCACAAGGGAATATATCATGCATATATAAGATGAACACAATAATTGAATGCAAGATATAAAATAGAGACAAAAAGAGAAAGAGAGCAAAAGTGAGCAATCGCAAACACAAAGGGTTTGTTTCGAGGTTCGAGCACACTTGCTCTACATCCCCGCCTTCGACACACGAAGGATTTCCACTATGCAAGATCCCACCGGATCTCTCCTCGGTGCCGCAACACCTACAAGCCCTCGGACTCTCTAGTCCCTTACACACCACAAGCTCACCGGCTCGTCGAGGCCGCACCTCAAGCTACAAGTCCTCACTAGGACCCAACAACACCAAGTCCTCACTAGGACCCTCAATCAAACCGCGAACACAACCGTCCGCCTTCTCAAAAAACAAGAAATGATCTCTTGGTGATCTAAACACTTGATCACCAATTACAAACTCTCACTACAACTCTCCTATAGGATGAATAGCTCAATGGATGCTCAAGTGTAGTGTGAGAAATCAAGGAAAGAACTTTTGATGGAAAACTCAAGAAATCACAATAAACACTCTCTTGATAAAATCCCTTTTGATAGGAAATATTGGCACTCTATTTTGTGGAGAAAACTTCTGAAATCACTTGGAAAAACTGGCTCAAGAAGTCCTCAAAATCTTAGCTTCAAACAATGACAAAACCCCCTTTTATAGAGGCCAGAAAAATCTGACCGTTGGGCTCTGTCAGAGCTACCGGTCGACCGGTCCGGTCGACCGGCAACGGTCAAAAATGTGACCGTTGCAGCCTCCGGTCGACCGGCCCGGTCGACCGCGCAACTGGAGAAGAGAGTAAACTCTCTGTCGGTCGACCGGCCCGGTCGACCGATGTTTCCCGAGAGCAAAGCTCTCTGAAGCGGTCGACCGGCCCGGTCGACCGTTCTCCAGTGCACACTGGCGTGCACGTCGTGCACGTCCGGTCGACCGACCCGGTCGACCGGCCTCTGTCAGTTCTGAAAAATCAGAACTGGCAGAACCAGAAAATAGGGATTAAGGATTGGTCTTGTGGCTTAATAAAATCCCAGAAATTCACAGTAAATCCAGAAAAATAGTTTCAATCAAAATAAAAATTGTTTTTCTAAAAATATGTTTTTCTAAAACTTGTTTTTCCATAACTTCACAAAATACAAAAACAAGATATTTTGAACTTATAAAGCAAAGTGTGTATGGATATGATCCACCACACAATCAAGATGAAATATCTAGTTTTTGACATAAAGCACTAAACTTGTTTTGGTTAAAGGATATGTATATAAGAAATTACCAAAACCCAAAGTAGATATTTTGTCAAAAGGAAAATCTCATCAAATACAAAAACAAGATATACTTTTAAAGCATAGTGTGTATGGATATGATCCACTACACAAATAAGATGAATATCTAGTTTTTGACATAAGGCTCTAAACATGGTTTTGGATATAAGATATGTATACATGAATACCAAAAACCAAATTGTATTTTATCACAAATAAAAATCTTTTCTTAACTAGGAAAATCTTTTATGAAAATCATTCTATCAAGAGTGTGTGTGTGATATAGACTTGAGCAATCCACCAACTATTCTATCCTTTACATTTTATCTAAAATAAATCTTATAAAAACAAACCTAGACTCAAGTCTTCATCTTCTTGAAGTCTTCACTTGAAGTCTTCTCATCTTCTTGACTTGGTCCACATGCAATCCACCGAGCTCATCTCTAGATGTGATCTTGATGCATAGGCTCGTGAATCAACCGGTGCTAGCTTCCAACTTGACTTTAAATCCTTTGTTGAAGCTCCACACCTACTAAGATCTTGATAAGGAATCTGTCACTAACTAAACACAAGATCATTAGTAATCATAACTTCATGAGTTGATCATCATCAAAACTAGAGTGATAGGCCTTTGGGCCAACAATCTCCCCCTTTTTGATGATGACAAAACTCATGACGTTATATATGCATGGATTAAAGTAAAGCTTCAAAGAAGCTCCCCCTTAACTCATGCATACAAAATAAATAATAAATATGATCATGAAGCACATGAATATGGATGCAAATATGGAGATGCAACAAGCATAAATCAAAATCTTTTTACTCCTATTTGCATAAATCAAAACACATATGCATAAATACAAATCTTAATTCCCCTTAAGTAAGAAGGACAAATACTTCTCCCCCTTAAGCAAGGAAATCATGCATATATATCAAAACAAAAACACAAATACTTCTCCCCCTTTTTGTCAATCATCAACAAAGGGTTCAAAGTAAAATCAAATCAACAAATTTTCTCCCCCTTTATGTCAAAAATAAAGAAGTCTAGGAGGGGCAATACAAATCAAAAATTTTGAATTTTTCTCATCAAAACAAAATCATTAATTCTATTTTATCAAAACAAATTTTGAATTTTCTCTTTGATATCAAATAAAAAATATTGATACCATTTTAAAATCTAATGCATAAGCTTGAAAATAAGATTTGAATTAAGCTTAGCATTAACAACACATGAAGAATTCGAACTAGTTAAATGAGAGTGTTTAACAACTAGTACGAAATCCTTCTATCAAGGAATAAATCTAAGGATTTTCATGAAATAGCAATGAAACACAAAACACTCAAACACTCTAATCTATAAAGTCCAAATAGTTTCAAAAGAAGTGAGTGTACTAATGTTATGTGAAACATGGCATCATGAAAATGGCAATAAGGTACAATATTCCTTAGAAAATCATAAACATCAAAATCATCTCACACATTTTTTTATTAAATCATTAAAAACAAAATCTATATGTCAAGATATATGTATGTTTTGACAATACATGAAATATACATACATATCTCTTAAACTCAAGTGAGTCTATATGAATGGATTTGCATTGAAGGCAAAAGACTCAAGAGTTATACATGTATATTTTAAGGTTTGGCAAAATACACATATACATGAAATAAAAGGCACATGATCATAAATCAAATCCAAAAGGTGAACATAAGTTTAAATATGTATGAATCATCAAAACTAAGCAATACAAGTACATTTCAAGGGTTCAAATAAGCATTTAAGCACACTTACTAATAGATCTTTTGAGGCCCATGATATGTTCAAGTATAAATCCTAGTGTTGACAAAAACTAACATATAAACTAATATTCAAATCATGAAGCATTAAATTTTAAGAAAAATAGAATCATGTGACAATCTCAAAAACTATTTGAAGAATACATAACTAGTATAAATTGTTTTTGAAAACTAGTTAAAGATCCTTCAAATATGTCAAATCATATGTTTTTCATGAATGAGACTAAGTACATAAAAATCCAAGCACTCATAGTCCATAAAGCTCATAAATATATTTTTGAATAAAAGATGAGTGTTCAAAGGTTATGTAAATAGTATTTTCATGAAAGTTGTCATTGAAGCTCAAATCACATAGAAATCATTGTTATCAAAACAGAATCATTTTAAAAAAAACTACAATCTTCATGGTATATGTATGAATTATACAAATCTAACAATACACATACATATCCCAAAATTGTAAAAGAGTCTATCAAATATTTGCATGAAAGCTAGAGACTCACGGGTATACATGTATATTTATTAGATTTGAATTAAACACACATATACATGAGGCAAGATCAAAGATAGGCATAACAAGTATAAATGACCGAATCATCAAAACTAGCCTATACACATGCATATAGTGGATACAAATGAGCATGAAGTTCAAATATATATGAGTCAATTGTAGTTCACTATTCATATATGTATAAATGCAAGTTTTGACACATTCTACATTTAAGCATGTAAATGCCACATGAAGCACATAAAATCTTAAAACATGAACATGCTATGAATGATATTATGAAAATAAAAGCATGTACATAAATAAAATAGGAGTTTAGAAATTGTTACCAACTCCAATGCTCCTAGCATGGTGGTTGATCCACCAAAGCTCCTTGATAGCGATGCAACCCAAAAGTATATCCATCATGTCCAAGTGCATCCACTACCAAGGTACCATCCCTCTCACGTTTTGAGAGAGCCCTCACCTACATCACAAGCAAAATGTGGGGTTTTGGTACCCATATTTTCTTGGGTCCTTTGGGGTTAGCTTTATTATAAGGAACCCAAAATCCTTTAGACATAGCAAAATATAAGTTATGCTTCTTATCAAAACAATATTTTGCTAAATGGCCTTTGCGACCACAATGTGTACAAGTGTACACCCTATCATGATGCTTATGAGTGTGATTATGATCGTGATGTGCAACATAAGCATGAACATGATGTGTATGTGCATGAGCATGGGGAACTTGTTTCTTTTGAAACAAAGATTCCAACTTAGAATGATTGAATGCACATGTGCTCAAATTAGAGCTCAAATTTTCTATCTTATTTTTCAAATTCTTAATCTCATTAGTTGTGGCATGTAAAGCATGGTGAGATAAAGAATCATTTTTCTTTTTCTTTTGAAAAACATTATCCTTTTCTTTTTCAACAAATTTTCTTTTTAAAGATTTATTTTCTTGAAAAACGATTTCCTTTTGTTTTTCCACCAAATCAATCTTATCCTTCAAAATAGTGTTCCCTTCACATAAATCATTTAATTTTGAAAATAAGGAAACATTCTCATTTTTCAAAACTTTATTTTCCTTTTCTAAACATGCAAGTTTATTTCTAAAAGAATCATTTTCTACATGCATGCAATCAATGTTCTTTTTCAAATTCTTGTTATCTTTTTCCAAGCATGCAATGTTACCTCTAAAAGAGTCATGTTCTACATGCATGCAAGCAATATCCTTTTTCAAATTTTTATTTTCCTTTTTAATTATGTCATATCTCTCAAGCAATAACTGGCAAAAAGAATTTAGCTCATCATATGACATAGTAGCATCCTCATCCTCGGATTCGGAAGTTACCTCAAGGGGGTTATCCCCTTGGACCATGTAGCACTTGTTGGAGGTGTCGCTTCCAACATCCGAATCGCTCCCGGCATAATATAGATCCTTTTCGCCAAGGGAGGTGATGATGTTCCAAGCTACAAAAGCCGATTCAATGTTAGAAACCCTAGATAAATAATCATCATTTAGGGTACATTTAAGAGCATGAAGGGCTTTTGCATTAGCCTCAATGTACTTGCTATTTGAACAATAATCATTATTAGTAGTAGCAAGATAAGCATGAATTCCTAAGGCCTTAAGGTACAATGACATCTTAACCTTCCAAGTTTGGATGTTAAGAATATCAAAGGTGGGTGGTGACATGAAGTCCATGGTGAGGTGTGTGTGTACAAAAATATTGTGATTAGCCTAAAAGGAGGATCTTTAACTCTTAGGTTGTTAGACCCAATATCAAGAGCACTAGCTCTGATACCAATTGTAAGATCACCTAGAGGGGGGGGTGAATAGGTGATGGCTAATCTAATGGTCACTTATGAACAAATAATGCGGAATTAAAACTAAGTTGACCAAATTAAACTTCTTTTAATTAAACACTTATGTATAACACAAGAGTGTTGCCGAATTCCCCTTGCGAGGCTCTGGACAAACTCCTCTAGATTCCCCTTGAATGGGTTGAGGTGCCGCGTTGGCTCTCTTGGTTGAATACTAGTGTTAACAACAATCCCAAGCAAGTATGTATATCAATTATGAGCACAAGGGAATATATCATGCATATATAAGATGAACACAATAAATTGAATGCAAGATATAAAATAGAGACAAAAAGAGAAAGAGAGCAAAAGTGAGCAATCGCAAACACAAAGGGTTTGTTTCGAGGTTCGAGCACACTTGCTCTACATCCCCGCCTTCGACACACGAAGGATTTCCACTATGCAAGATCCCACCGGATCTCTCCTCGGTGCCGCAACACCTACAAGCCCTCGGACTCTCTAGTCCCTTACACACCACAAGCTCACCGGCTCGTCGAGGCCGCACCTCAAGCTACAAGTCCTCACTAGGACCCAACAACACCAAGTCCTCACTAGGACCCTCAATCAAACCGCGAACACAACCGTCCGCCTTCTCAAAAAACAAGAAATGATCTCTTGGTGATCTAAACACTTGATCACCAATTACAAACTCTCACTACAACTCTCCTATAGGATGAATAGCTCAATGGATGCTCAAGTGTAGTGTGAGAAATCAAGGAAAGAACTTTTGATGGAAAACTCAAGAAATCACAATAAACACTCTCTTGATAAAATCCCTTTTGATAGGAAATATTGGCACTCTATTTTGTGGAGAAAACTTCTGAAATCACTTGGAAAAACTGGCTCAAGAAGTCCTCAAAATCTTAGCTTCAAACAATGACAAAACCCCCTTTTATAGAGGCCAGAAAAATCTGACCGTTGGGCTCTGTCAGAGCTACCGGTCGACCGGCAACGGTCAAAAATTTGACCGTTGCAGCCTCCGGTCGACCGGCCCGGTCGACCGCGCAACTGGAGAAGAGAGTAAACTCTCTGTCGGTCGACCGGCCCGGTCGACCGATGTTTCCCGAGAGCAAAGCTCTCTGAAGCGGTCGACCGGCCCGGTCGACCGTTCTCCAGTGCACACTGGCGTGCACGTCGTGCACGTCCGGTCGACCGACCCGGTCGACCGGCCTCTGTCAGTTCTGAAAAATCAGAACTGGCAGAACCAGAAAATAGGGATTAAGGATTGGTCTTGTGGCTTAATAAAATCTCAGAAATTCACAGTAAATCCAGAAAAATAGTTTCAATCAAATAAAAACTGTTTTTCTAAAAATATGTTTTTCTAAAACTTGTTTTTCCATAACTTCACAAAATACAAAAACAAGATATTTTGAACTTATAAAGCAAAGTGTGTATGGATATGATCCACCACACAATCAAGATGAAATATCTAGTTTTTGACATAAAGCACTAAACTTGTTTTGGTTAAAGGATATGTATATAAGAAATTACCAAAACCCAAAGTAGATATTTTGTCAAAAGGAAAATCTCATCAAATACAAAAACAAGATATACTTTTAAAGCATAGTGTGTATGGATATGATCCACTACACAAATAAGATGAATATCTAGTTTTTGACATAAGGCTCTAAACATGGTTTTGGATATAAGATATGTATACATGAATACCAAAACCAAATTGTATTTTATCACAAATAAAAATCTTTTCTTAACTAGGAAAATCTTTTATGAAAATCATTCTATCAAGAGTGTGTGTGTGATATAGACTTGAGCAATCCACCAACTATTCTATCCTTTACATTTTATCTAAAATAAATCTTATAAAAACAAACCTAGACTCAAGTCTTCATCTTCTTGAAGTCTTCACTTGAAGTCTTCTCATCTTCTTGACTTGGTCCACATGCAATCCACCGAGCTCATCTCTAGATGTGATCTTGATGCATAGGCTCGTGAATCAACCGGTGCTAACTTCCAACTTGACTTTAAATCCTTTGTTGAAGCTCCACACCTACTAAGATCTTGATAAGGAATCTGTCACTAACTAAACACAAGATCATTAGTAATCATAACTTCATGAGTTGATCATCATCAAAACTAGAGTGATAGGCCTTTGGGCCAACAATCTCCCCCTTTTTGATGATGACAAAACTCATGACGTTATATATGCATGGATTAAAGTAAAGCTTCAAAGAAGCTCCCCCTTAACTCATGCATACAAAATAAATAATAAATATGATCATGAAGCACATGAATATGGATGCAAATATGGAGATGCAACAAGCATAAATCAAAATCTTTTTACTCCTATTTGCATAAATCAAAACACATATGCATAAATACAAATCTTAATTCCCCTTAAGTAAGAAGGACAAATACTTCTCCCCCTTAAGCAAGGAAATCATGCATATATATCAAAACAAAAATACAAATACTTCTCCCCCTTTTTGTCAATCATCAACAAAGGGTTCAAAGTAAAATCAAATCAACAAATTTTCTCCCCCTTTATGTCAAAAATAAAGAAGTCTAGGAGGGGCAATACAAATCAAAAATTTGAATTTTTCTCATCAAAACAAAATCATTAATTCTATTTTATCAAAACAAATTTTGAATTTTCTCTTTGATATCAAATAAAAAATATTGATACCATTTTAAAATCTAATGCATAAGCTTGAAAAATAAGATTTGAATTAAGCTTAGCATTAACAACACATGAAGAATTCGAACTAGTTAAATGAGAGTGTTTAACAACTAGTACGAAATCCTTCTATCAAGGAATAAATCTAAGGATTTTCATGAAATAGCAATGAAACACAAAACACTCAAACACTCTAATCTATAAAGTCCAAATAGTTTCAAAAGAAGTGAGTGTACTAATGTTATGTGAAACATGGCATCATGAAAATGGCAATAAGGTACAATATTCCTTAGAAAATCATAAACATCAAAATCATCTCACACATTTTTTTATTAAATCATTAAAAACAAAATCTATATGTCAAGATATATGTATGTTTTGACAATACATGAAATATACATACATATCTCTTAAACTCAAGTGAGTCTATATGAATGGATTTGCATTGAAGGCAAAAGACTCAAGAGTTATACATGTATATTTTAAGGTTTGGCAAAATACACATATACATGAAATAAAAGGCACATAATCATAAATCAAATCCAAAAGGTGAACATAAGTTTAAATATGTATGAATCATCAAAACTAAGCAATACAAGTACATTTCAAGGGTTCAAATAAGCATTTAAGCACACTTACTAATAGATCTTTTGAGGCCCATGATATGTTCAAGTATAAATCCTAGTGTTGACAAAAACTAACATATAAACTAATATTCAAATCATGAAGCATTAAATTTTAAGAAAAATAGAATCATGTGACAATCTCAAAAACTATTTGAAGAATACATAACTAGTATAAATTGTTTTTGAAAACTAGTTAAAGATCCTTCAAATATGTCAAATCATATGTTTTTCATGAATGAGACTAAGTACATAAAATCCAAGCACTCATAGTCCATAAAGCTCATAAATATATTTTTGAATAAAAGATGAGTGTTCAAAGGTTATGTAAATAGTATTTTCATGAAAGTTGTCATTGAAGCTCAAATCACATAGAAATCATTGTTATCAAAACAGAATCATTTTTAAAAAAAAACTACAATCTTCATGGTATATGTATGAATTATACAAATCTAACAATACACATACATATCCCAAAATTGTAAAAGAGTCTGTCAAATATTTGCATGAAAGCTAGAGACTCACGGGTATACATGTATATTTATTAGATTTGAATTAAACACACATATACATGAGGCAAGATCAAAGATAGGCATAACAAGTATAAATGACCGAATCATCAAAACTAGCCTATACACATGCATATAGTGGATACAAATGAGCATGAAGTTCAAATATATATGAGTCAATTGTAGTTCACTATTCATATATGTATAAATGTAAGTTTTGACACATTCTACATTTAAGCATGTAAATGCCACATGAAGCACATAAAATCTTAAAACATGAACATGCTATGAATGATATTATGAAAATAAAAGCATGTACATAAATAAAATAGGAGTTTAGAAATTGTTACCAACTCCAAAGCTCCTAGCATGGTGGTTGATCCACCAAAGCTCCTTGATAGCGATGCAACTCAAAAGTATATCCATCATGTCCAAGTGCATCCACTACCAAGGTACCATCCCTCTCACGTTTTGAGAGAGCCCTCACCTACATCACAAGCAAAATGTGGGAGTTTTGGTACCCATATTTTCTTGGGTCCTTTGGGGTTAGCTTTATTATAAGGAACCCAAAATCCTTTAGACATAGCAAAATATAAGTTATGCTTCTTATCAAAACAATATTTTGCTAAATGGCCTTTGCGACCACAATGTGTACAAGTGTACACCCTATCATGATGCTTATGAGTGTGATTATGATCGTGATGTGCAACATAAGCATGAACATGATGTGTATGTGCATGAGCATGGGGAACTTGTTTCTTTTGAAACAAAGATTCCAACTTAGAATGATTGAATGCACATGTGCTCAAATTAGAGCTCAAATTTTCTATCTTATTTTTCAAATTCTTAATCTCATTAGTTGTGGCATGTAAAGCATGGTGAGATAAAGAATCATTTTTCTTTTTCTTTTGAAAAACATTATCCTTTTCTTTTTCAACAAATTTTCTTTTTAAAGATTTATTTTCTTGAAAAATGATTCCTTTTGTTTTTCCACCAAATCAATCTTATCCTTCAAAATAGTGTTCCCTTCACATAAATCATTTAATTTTGAAAATAAGGAAACATTCTCATTTTTCAAAACTTTATTTTCCTTTTCTAAACATGCAAGTTTATTTCTAAAAGAATCATTTTCTACATGCATGCAATCAATGTTCTTTTTCAAATTCTTGTTATCTTTTTCCAAGCATGCAATGTTACCTCTAAAAGAGTCATGTTCTACATGCATGCAAGCAATATCCTTTTTCAAATTTTTATTTTCCTTTTTAATTATGTCATATCTCTCAAGCAATAACTGGCAAAAAGAATTTAGCTCATCATATGACATAGTAGCATCCTCATCCTCGGATTCGGAAGTTACCTCAAGGGGGTTATCCCCTTGGACCATGTAGCACTTGTTGGAGGTGTCGCTTCCAACATCCGAATCGCTCCCGGCATAATATAGATCCTTTTCGCCAAGGGAGGTGATGATGTTCCAAGCTACAAAAGCCGATTCAATGTTAGAAACCCTAGATAAATAATCATCATTTAGGGTACATTTAAGAGCATGAAGGGCTTTTGCATTAGCCTCAATGTACTTGCTATTTGAACAATAATCATTATTAGTAGTAGCAAGATAAGCATGAATTCCTAAGGCCTTAAGGTACAATGACATCTTAACCTTCCAAGTTTGGATGTTAAGAATATCAAAGGTGGGTGGTGACATGAAGTCCATGGTGAGGTGTGTGTGTACAAAAATATTGTGATTAGCCTAAAAGGAGGATCTTTAACTCTTAGGTTGTTAGACCCAATATCAAGAGTACTAACTCTGATACTAATTGTAAGATCACCTAGAGGGGGGGTGAATAGGTGATGGCTAATCTAATGGTCACTTATGAACAAATAATGCGGAATTAAAACTAAGTTGACCAAATTAAACTTCTTTTAATTAAACACTTATGTATAACACAAGAGTGTTACCGAATTCCCCTTGCGAGGCTCTGGACAAACTCCTCTAGATTCCCCTTGAATGGGTTGAGGTGCCGCGTTGGCTCTCTTGGTTGAATACTAGTGTTAACAACAATCCCAAGCAAGTATGTATATCAATTATGAGCATAAGGGAATATATCATGCATATATAAGATGAACACAATAAATTGAATGCAAGATATAAAATAGAGACAAAAAGAGAAAGAGAGCAAAAGTGAGCAATCGCAAACACAAAGGGTTTGTTTCGAGGTTCGAGCACACTTGCTCTACATCCCCGCCTTCGACACACGAAGGATTTCCACTATGCAAGATCCCACCGGATCTCTCCTCGGTGCCGCAACACCTACAAGCCCTCGGACTCTCTAGTCCCTTACACACCACAAGCCCACCGGCTCGTCGAGGCCGCACCTCAAGCTACAAGTCCTCACTAGGACCCAACAACACCAAGTCCTCACTAGGACCCTCAATCAAACCGCGAACACAACCGTCCGCCTTCTCAAAAAACAAGAAATGATCTCTTGGTGATCTAAACACTTGATCACCAATTACAAACTCTCACTACAACTCTCCGATAGGATGAATAGCTCAATGGATGCTCAAGTGTAGTGTGAGAAATCAAGAAAAGAACTTTTGATGGAAAACTCAAGAAATCACAATAAACACTCTCTTGATAAAATCCCTTTTGATAGGAAATATGGGCACTCTATTTTGTGGAGAAAACTTCTGAAATCACTTGGAAAAATTGGCTCAAGAAGTCCTCAAATCTTAGCTTCAAACAATGACAAAACCCCTTTTATAGAGGCCAGAAAATCTGACCGTTGGGCTCTGTCAGAGCTACCGGTCGACCGGTCCGGTCGACCGGCAACGGTCAAAAATGTGACCATTGCAGCCTCCGGTCGACCGGCCCGGTCGACCGCGCAACTGGAGAAGAGAGTAAACTCTCTGTCGGTCGACCGGCCCGGTCGACCGATGTTTCCCGAGAGCAAAGCTCTCTGAAGCGGTCGACCGGCCCGGTCGACCGTTCTCCAGTGCACACTGGCGTGCACGTCGTGCACGTCCGGTCGACCGACCCGGTCGACCGGCCTCTGTCAGTTCTGAAAAATCAGAACTGGCAGAACCAAAAAATAGGGATTAAGGATTGGTCTTGTGGCTTAATAAAATCCCAGAAATTCACAGTAAATCCAGAAAAATAGTTTCAATCAAAATAAAAACTGTTTTTCTAAAAATATGTTTTTCTAAAACTTGTTTTTCCATACTTCACAAAATACAAAATAAGATATTTTGAACTTATAAAGCAAAGTGTGTATGGATATGATCCACCACACAATCAAGATGAAATATCTAGTTTTTGACATAAAGCACTAAACTTGTTTTGGTTAAAGGATATGTATATAAGAAATTACCAAAACCCAAAGTAGATATTTTGTCAAAAGGAAAATCTCATCAAATACAAAAACAAGATATACTTTTAAAGCATAGTGTGTATGGATATGATCCACTACACAAATAAGATGAATATCTAGTTTTTGACATAAGGCTCTAAACATGGTTTTGGATATAAGATATTTATACATGAATACTAAAAACCAAATTGTATTTTATCACAAATAAAAATCTTTTCTTAACTAGGAAAATCTTTATGAAAATCATTCTATCAAGAGTGTGTGTGTGATATAGACTTGAGCAATCCACCAACTATTCTATCCTTTACATTTTATCTAAAATAAATCTTATAAAAACAAACCTAGACTCAAGTCTTCATCTTCTTGAAGTCTTCACTTGAAGTCTTCTCATCTTCTTGACTTGGTCCACATGCAATCCACCGAGCTCATCTCTAGATGTGATCTTGATGCATAGGCTCGTGAATCAACCGGTGCTAGCTTCCAACTTGACTTTAAATCCTTTGTTGAAGCTCCACACCTACTAAGATCTTGATAAGGAATCTGTCACTAACTAAACACAAGATCATTAGTAATCATAACTTCATGAGTTGATCATCATCAAAACTAGAGTGATAGGCCTTTGGGCCAACAATCTCCCCCTTTTTGATGATGACAAAACTCATGACGTTATATATGCATGGATTAAAGTAAAGCTTCAAAGAAGCTCCCCCTTAACTCATGCATACAAAATAAATAATAAATATGATCATGAAGCACATGAATATGGATGCAAATATGGAGATGCAACAAGCATAATCAAAATCTTTTTACTCCTATTTGCATAAATCAAAACACATATGCATAAATACAAATCTTAATTCCCCTTAAGTAAGAAGGACAAATACTTCTCCCCCTTAAGCAAGGAAATCATGCATATATATCAAAACAAAAATACAAATACTTCTCCCCCTTTTTGTCAATCATCAACAAAGGGTTCAAAGTAAAATCAAATCAACAAATTTTCTCCCCCTTTATATCAAAAATAAAGAAGTCTAGGAGGGGCAATACAAATCAAAAATTTTGAATTTTTCTCATCAAAACAAAATCATTAATTCTATTTTATCAAAACAAATTTTGAATTTTCTCTTTGATATCAAATAAAAAATATTGATACCATTTTAAAATCTAATGCATAAGCTTGAAAAATAAGATTTGAATTAAGCTTAGCATTAACAACACATGAAGAATTCGAACTAGTTAAATGAGAGTGTTTAACAACTAGTACGAAATCCTTCTATCAAGGAATAAATCTAAGGATTTTCATGAAATAGCAATGAAACACAAAACACTCAAACACTCTAATCTATAAAGTCCAAATAGTTTCAAAAGAAGTGAGTGTACTAATGTTATGTGAAACATGGCATCATGAAAATGGCAATAAGGTACAATATTCCTTAGAAAATCATAAACATCAAAATCATCTCACACATTTTTTATTAAATCATTAAAAACAAAATCTATATGTCAAGATATATGTATGTTTTGACAATACATGAAATATACATACATATCTCTTAAACTCAAGTGAGTCTATATGAATGGATTTACATTGAAGGCAAAGACTCAAGAGTTATACATGTATATTTTAAGGTTTGGCAAAATACACATATACATGAAATAAAAGGCACATAATCATAAATCAAATCCAAAAGGTGAACATAAGTTTAAATATGTATGAATCATCAAAACTAAGCAATACAAGTACATTTCAAGGGTTCAAATAAGCATTTAAGCACACTTACTAATAGATCTTTTGAGGCCCATGATATGTTCAAGTATAAATCCTAGTGTTGACAAAAACTAACATATAAACTAATATTCAAATCATGAAGCATTAAATTTTAAGAAAAATAGAATCATGTGACAATCTCAAAAACTATTTGAAGAATACATAACTAGTATAAATTGTTTTTGAAAACTAGTTAAAGATCCTTCAAATATGTCAAATCATATGTTTTTCATGAATGAGACTAAGTACATAAAAATCCAAGCACTCATAGTCCATAAAGCTCATAAATATATTTTTGAATAAAAGATGAGTGTTCAAAGGTTATGTAAATAGTATTTTCATGAAAGTTGTCATTGAAGCTCAAATCACATAGAAATCATTGTTATCAAAACAGAATCATTTTTAAAAAAAACTACAATCTTCATGGTATATGTATGAATTATACAAATCTAACAATACACATACATATCCCAAAATTGTAAAAGAGTCTATCAAATATTTGCATGAAAGCTAGAGACTCACGGGTATACATGTATATTTATTAGATTTGAATTAAACACACATATACATGAGGTAAGATCAAAGATAGGCATAACAAGTATAAATGACCGAATCATCAAAACTAGCCTATACACATGCATATAGTGGATACAAATGAGCATGAAGTTCAAATATATGAGTCAATTGTAGTTCACTATTCATATATGTATAAATGTAAGTTTTGACACATTCTACATTTAAGCATGTAAATGCCACATGAAGCACATAAAATCTTAAAACATGAACATGCTATGAATGATATTATGAAAATAAAAGCATGTACATAAATAAAATAGGAGTTTAGAAATTGTTACCAACTCCAAAGCTCCTAGCATGGTGGTTGATCCACCAAAGCTCCTTGATAGCGATGCAACTCAAAGTATATCCATCATGTCCAAGTGCATCCACTACCAAGGTACCATCCCTCTCACGTTTTGAGAGAGCCCTCTGTTGACACTTAAAAAAGACAAGATTCTCATTGGTCCGAACGATGTCTAAACTTGTTGACATTTACAAAAGACAAGGACAGACGAGCTGAAGACCAGTTTTTCACCCAACTCCAAGGGACGAGGAAGCGGTTTGGACTCCACTGATCCAGCAAGCAGAACAGTGAACCCGGATTGTTTCTAAACAGACCTCAGCAGGTCTAAAATGCTAGCATTTAGCATTACATTAGCCCAAGGAGATAGCCTCGCTTGAGAGGCTAGCATCATCCAACTTCGCCAGGAAGCTAACTGACAGCTTCGCCGAAAAGCCTCTTTTCGGACTTCGCCAGGAATTGCCTCTAGCTCCGCTATGAGCTTCAAAGCGGGCAGCTCCGCCATCAGCCTGCTATGGTCAACCTTTGACTAATCAAAATCTCCTGATGAGATCGGATTCAATCTAATCAAATCCAATCAGGATTCAAATATGGCAGGTGATTGCCGCAATCTCTTGACTCTCTTGAAACGAGTAAGTGGATCAAGGAGAATCAATCAACGATATGGAAAGGATCATAACACATCGGAAAGATCAACCGACTTGCCATTTTCTAGCTCCGCGGAAGCTATTATAGCCTCGCAGCAAGGCTACTTTCCAGATTCAAACAGATTCGGTTCAATCCGTTTCTATATCTTCAAAGGGGACGATTATACCCTTACTTTCTCTATAAATAGCCCGTCAGGGCACAAGAGAGAGGATCGCACAGGAGAGAGAGGACTCCACAAGCAGAGACTTCTTCATAACGCATCGTGCGTTCTCTAATTCAGAGACCTTCCAAGAGAAATACTTCTCTTTTCAGGGTGGTGATACCCTAACAACCTCTTTTCCTCAAGGAATCTCCGGAACCAGGCGAGAAGGAATTCCTCACAGAAGTGGTTTTGAGAAGTAGTCAGAGGGTTCTACCAATCCTCTATTCTCTGATTCCCGGAACCAGGCGAGAAGGGAATCTCATCGCTCGCATCGTCAAAGGGACAAAGTGGTCGCGCGCTGACCAGACTCCTATCGGCACATTTTCCCAGAATCTCTGAGGAGATCTACTTGTAATCTTTTTAAGAATACTTGTAATTTAGCTCCTCAAACTTTTTTATTTGTAAGTTTTCCCCCTTTGCAAACATAATGGAAAACAAGATGGCGACTCCGCTGGGGACTGTATTCTCCTCTGCTGAGAATCAAGTGTCGCAATGCGACGAACAGACCTTCGGGTCTATCTCTGAATTCAGAAAAGCCGGTGCAGCCAGATCTTCTCTGGCTAAATCTTCAAGCAAAGTCTCTGCGGAGACGGAAAAGGTTCTCTACAAACCTGCCGCAGTTCTCTGGCGCAACAAGGAAACATGCCCGCGGCCCAGATCCTGCACTTTTGAGAACCTTGTTATCCAGATCGATCAAGGAAGATTTAAAGAAGTCCTCTCTGGGGGTGGCCTGATGCTTCGAGCACGGAAGCACGGGAAGGTCTTCATGACCAAGGTTTCAAATCAGAAACCAGAGGCAGAATTTTGCCAACACCCCGCAGCCCCGCTTGTGGCTATTCAGGTTCCTTGCGAACCTATGCATCCTCTGCCAAAACGGATATGGAGGCCTAAACAGAGGTCCTCTGCTGAAACTTCAGGCGTAGCCACGCCAGATCCGCGCCTCTCTTATGAAGAAAAAGGCAAGATGCCCGCCTGCGCCAACAATGCTGCCAACCATAAAGTCAAGACGGCGATCATACCGTCGCCTAGAGCAGCAATGCCTACTGCTAGCCCTGTCTTCACAAGCAAGGCTATTGTACCTCGCATACTCATCGGGTTTACAGCCGCGAGGCTAGAACCAGAGCACTATGCGGTGCTGATCCTTTCCGCAGGAATAAGGGGAACGATGCGTTGTCCCATATACCAGATTGTTCAGGCCCCTACAGGGCCGACCTGCGAGAATTCTTGGCGGACAAGCGGAGATTGAAGCATTTCCAGACTACTTCCTCCTGTCTTCGACGATGTGACTGCCAATTGGTGATGGTCCATTCTATGCAGTGTCGGTTACGACCGACCCTCGCCACTGCTCCATATCGGCGATCAGTCTTTGATCGACTGTCTGCGCGCGTCCCGATGAGGCATCCCAAAAGGAGCGGGCCACCGGATCCAGCCTCTGCATCCGTCAACATGACCGGAAGGGGGCGAGAGCTGCGCGGAAGAAGTCAAGCCTCTGACGACACCCCTTTCGGCTCCCCAGATCCAGATTATAGCCCGGGCTTAGGTGAAGTCTTGGTGCGCGAAGAAGGTGTTTTCCGAAGCACCAGATCCAGGGTGGCGATACCCTATAATTATGAGCAGCCTTCCTCCTCGACGGTCCCAACCGTGCCACAACTCAGGCGGTCACCCCAATCATCCGATGGAGAATATGAAGACAGCGGGTATGCCTCTTCAGCAACAGTCAGTTCGGTGCGAACGGACAAAGCATCGGTCAATATGGCCGAGAACGCCAATGACGACCTTCGTCGGCGTTTGGAAGCTCAGGAGCAGACCTCTAGAACTCAGCAAGAGGCCCTGGACAATATTCAACAGATGCTCGCTCAGCTCCTCAGCAACCGGAATGATGATACCGGGAGTAATCATGACGAGGAGGACATCTCAGCAATGATCCGCCCAAGACGGAGAGAACTAAGGGAGGCTCTTCCCTGGATGCCGAAGTCCTTAAAGGCCTTCAAGCTCAAATTTCATCCCTGGCTCAGAAGGATGAATTGAAGAAAGTGGGGGTAGTCCGTCCTTACACACTGGAATGGGATTCGGTGCCATATCCGCCAAAGTTCAAACCACCAACGTTGCATACGTATGATGGTAAGAGCTCGCCCAATCAGCACATCTACTATTTCCGGTCCCAGACCGGTAATGTTCTAAGCAACGACGCCATCATGGCTAGGTTGTTCATCGGTACCTGAAAGGGGTGGCATTCGACTGGTTCCGAAGCCTTCCTCAGGGCTCTATCAATTCCTGGATCGACCTGGAAACTCGGTTCCTCTCTCGCTTCTATGAGGATGACACCGAAGTGACCATGGACAAGCTCCTTTCCACTGTGCAGAGGAAAGGCGAATCTGTCCGTGAATACATTGAGCGGTTCAGAAATCTATCTCTGATGTGCCCAGCAGGGATGCCTTTACCCATGCTTTTACAACATGCAGACATAACTTCTCGGATCAAGTAGAAGTTCGCATGGGGCTGTCAAGGCCCACACTTGGAAGGAACTGGTTGAACAAGCTGAGATAGCCGAAAAATCGGCTAAAAAGTTCAAGTCATCCGCCCCTAGAAGCAAATGGGGCGCGAACAACAAAGGGCGCAGCGATCTCCCGCAGTCTTCCCAAGCTAAAGGGAAGGAAATTATGTCCGTCGAGCTGACCGGGGACATGCAGTCAAAGGCCAAGAAGAGCAGCTTCAACAATCAGGAGCCCAAGTTCCCTCCTAAACAGTACTCCTTCAGAGACGACCAGGTGGTCACGATATTCCATCTGCTCCACAAAGGAATAAGATGAAGTTGCCAGATGCTCGACGCCCTGATGAGATAGGGCGCACAAACGACCCTAAGTACTGCCTCTACCACAGGATGATCCACCATCCTACTGACAAGTGCTATGTTCTCAAGGATAGAATTCAAGCCTTGGTCGACGCCGGAGTCCTCACACTGAAGACGGAGCAGAAGAAAGTCACTGCCAATATGGTGACTATTGAGTTCGGCACTGCCCAGAAGGTCATGGTTCCCGACGGGACCTATTCAGCCCCGGCGCCACGGCTAGAAGTCAAGCATCCTTCAGCCATGACTCAATACAACAAGGGTCTCGTCCCTTTGACATTGGAGACAGGGGAAGTTATGTGGATACACCCTGACCTCGTCCAAGACGTACAGCGGACGTCGAAGGACTCCAGCAAAAAGGGCAAGTCCTGCAATGTCATCTCTGTCCTGCCAGATGATGGTAATCTTACTTCGGCTTCCCTCAGCGATTCAGAAGAAGAGAAGCATGCCTGTACAACGCAGGCAGATGCGCCTCAACAGATGGGCACCCGGTCTGGAAAGTCATACCTAAGGCAGTATGACAGAACTACTGACGAGATACAGCAACAAACGGCGTCAGTACCAATGCCGACATCCACTCCAATTCCAGCCAAGGGAAAGGAAAAACCTAAGGAAGTGCGATTCGACCACGTGTTGAAGAAACCGCCAAGCCAAGGGCTAGCCACGCCCTTTCGCTTTGGATATTGGCCCACTTAGCCAATATCCCGGCTCGTATCACAATACACGAGCTTCTTCGTCTCTCTAAAGAGACAAGAGAGGCACTCAGAGATGCGCTAGCCAACTCAGAGTCCTTTCTGACATACATGCCTGAGATTCCTGGTGATGAGATGCGGCTTTCCTGCTCAGAGTGCCATCACGCACAGTCAAAGGTACCTGCCATTACCTTCACGGCGGAAGATATGCTTCTCAAAGACAACAAGCATGATCGACCTCTGTACTATACCGGGTATATCGGTTCAACCTGTATTGAGAGGATACAAGTCGATCCGGGGTCTGCGCTCAGCATCATCCCCAAAAGGCTCCTCTACTTCCTTGGCATACCACTGTACAGGTTGTCCGCAACCACCACTACAATATATGGTTTCAACGCCGGGAGCAGCCATCCGCTTGGAAAGATTCGGCTTCGCTGCAGAATCGGAAGCCTGAAGTCAGAAGTGACATGCTATGTCATTGACGCGGACACATCATACAACCTGCTACTGGGACGACCATGGATCCATGCCAACTGGATCGTTCCATCCACTCTCCATCAGTGCTTCAAGTATGTTGAGGATGATGCGACAGTACGAACTGTCTTCGCTGAGAAGCAGCCCTTCAAGGGGGTGGAAAACTATTTCACAGATGCTCTCCTATATCAGAGGCTCAGTGGAACGCCGGGAGAACCATTGCCAGCAGTGATGGAAGTGGCAATGAGGCGGATTCGGAATCTGAAACGGGCATGCCGGCCATTCTGATTGGCGAGCCAATTGTAGCATGCTTTAATGATCCCCGATGTAAGATCCCTTCTGATGAGGAAGGCGAATGGATAATTAATGATAATATTCTTTTGATTATCCTGCGAGCATCGAGTCGATCAAATCCATTATGGATGGCTCTCTTCATATGTCCGTACATGAGTCGAGTGTGGCTAGTACATCCGTGGAAGCCATAGAAGGGGCCACGCTGGTAGTCCCTCCGTCCAAACAAGGTCAGTCGCCGATAATCTTCGGCAAAGTCCGGCCAGGGAGATCCTCAACTACAGACTCAAGCTCAGAGTCGGATGCTCCACAGTTCTTTCATTATGCGCCATCAGCGCGCCATATCATGAAGAAGATGGGTTACAACCTGAAGCAGGGAGCGGGGCCTAAACTTCGGAAAAGGAAGACGCAGCTTGATGCGTAACTCCGTCCCAAGAGGGAAACCTGCAAATTACTATGATAGTACGCGCAGGGGGTTGGGTTATGTTACACCCACATCATCAACAACGGTTCAGGACAAAAGCGATGGATCGATCCCATCACAGTCGGCCTCATCCTCCGAATGGGACTCTGATGTCAGCATAGGAAGAATATTCGAAAGCCTCATGACTTCAAGCAGTCAGTTGGAACCCGCAGAGGTTGCCAATGAGGAATCATGGGCCCAGCAATTAAGTCTCCAATGGGAAAAGCGGTTTGAGCTGCGCGAGCCGCCTACCGAAGACAAGGTGATCCAGGTCAACTTGGGTAGTCAAGATCACCCCAAGCCTATTTTCATAAGTGAAAGCTTATCACTCATCGAAAAGGAAGAACTGATAATACTCATAAAAGAGTATATAGATGTTTTCGCCTGGAGCTATGAAGACATGCCCGGACTTGATCCACAGGTCGCTATGCACCGTCTAAACATCAAGCCCGACGTTAAGCCAGTCAAGCAGCAACAACGTCGGTTCCGCCCAAACATCATGGAGGCTATTGAAGCCGAAGTTCATAAGCTCATTGCTTGTGGCTTCATCCGGGAGGAACAACATCCAGATTGGGTGGCTAACATAGTCCCCGTCCTCAAGAAGAATGGGAAAATACGAATCTGCATCGACTACCGTGATCTCAATACGGCCTGTCCCAAAGATGAATTCCCATTGCCGATCACCGATGTCATGATCGACAACACATGCGGATTCGAGAGGATGTCTTTCATGGACGGCTTCTCAGGGTACAACCAGGTCAAGATGTATCCTGATGACGAGAAGCATACTTCTTTCTGAACGCCATGGGGGTATACTGCTACACTGTAATGCCCTTCGGACTGAAGAACGCCGGAGCAACCTACCAGCGGGCAATGAGCATGATCTTCCGCGATCATCTCCGGAAGACGGTGGAGTGCTATGTTGACGACATTGCTGTCAAAAGTCGCCGCAAAGATGAACATCTTCGCGATCTAAGGACGATGTTCAATATAATGCGGGCTCATCAGTTGAAAATGAACCCGACAAAATCCTTTTTAGGAGTATCCAGCGGCAAATTCCTTGGGTTCATCATCACATCAAAAGGAATCCATCTAGACCCGGACAAAGTCAAAGCCATCCAGGACATGCATCCACCAAGGAGCCTCAAAGAGCTCAGAGGCTTGCAAGGCAGGTTAGCTTACATCAGAAGATTCATTGCAAATCTTTCAGGCCGCTGCCAGCCATTCACCCGACTCATGAAGAAGGGTACTGCCTTCATATGGGATCAAGCTTGCCAAGAAGCTTATGAAGACATTAAGAGGTATCTCACCAAACCTCCGGTCTTAGTGGCCCCTACATCAGGGAAACCATTCCTGCTTTATGTAAAAGCATTGGACTATTCCTCGGCGCTCTCCTCGCTCAGAAGGACGACAATGGCCATGAGCAGGCCATTTACTATCTGAGTAGAACTCTCATAGGAGCGGAATCTCGGTACAATCCTATTGAGAAGGAGTGTTTAGCTCTCGTCTTCGCTGTCCAGAAGACTCGACATTATTTGGTTGGCCAAACCATACATGTCATCTCCAGGGTGAACCCTTTACGTCTTCTCATGACGAAGCCAGGGTCGTTGAACTCAAGATTGGCTAAATGGGCACTGCTATTGTCCCAATACGACATAACCTTTACCCTCAAAAGGCGGTTAAAGGTCAAGCCCTTGCAGAGTTCTTGGCTGCGCATCCAGTTCCGGAACATTCAAAACTTCACGAAGACATCCCTGATGAGGTCTTCGAGTCTAATGCAACCTCAGCAGAGGAAGTGTGGCAGATGTTCTTCGACGGAGCATCGCGGATGGGCCCTAAAGGCAAGATTATTGCCGGAGTGGGGTTGTGTTCATCTCCCCACAGGATCATATCCTTCCCAGGGCATTCTCCTTGACAGAGTCATGCTCTAACAATGTAGCGGAATACAATGCTCTGCTCATCGGTCTCCAGCTCGCCCATGGAATGGGGGTACGCTATCTTGAAGTTTATGGCGATTCAAAGCTGATCATTAGCCAGGTAAAAGGCGAATATGAAGTCCGTCATGAGGACTTGGTGCCTTACTACCATACAGCCATTGAACTGGCTAGCCTATTTGAAGGCTTCTACATCGGGCATGTGTCTCGATCTCAGAATACCAAGGCGGATGCTCTCGCTGCATTAGCGACAACGCTAGCCTTGCCAGCCGACACCGAGTATCACCTCACAGTCGCAACCAGGCATCTCGTATGCTCCAAGCATATGCTAAGGATCCAAGAGGTCCATAATATCTCCGTGGATCTTGAGCCGAGGGATTGGCGCTTCCCCCTCATTGACTACGCTCTGCACGGTCTGCTTCCAGACGATCCCAAAGAAGCGGCGTCCATCAGACGAAGGTCGCTCCGTTTCTACTATGATCCCACTTTGAAGACACTCTACCGCGTTCATATGACGGTGTCCTCCTCCGTTGCCTTTCCCATTCAGAGCACATGAAGTGCTTAAAGAAGCACATGATGGCATTTGCGGAGCTCACCAGCCGGGTCCAAAGCTTAAAGACAGGCTGCACAGACTTGGGTACTACTGGCCGACCATGATAGCCGATGCCACCCAATATGCACGAAGGTGTAAGGCGTGCCAAGTCCATGCAGACTTCATACACCAACCTTCGGAATTGCTCCACCCTACTACTGCTTCATGGCCATTTGAAGCGTGGGGAATTGATGTCGTAGGGCCAATTAGCCCCTCTTCGGTAAGAGGTCACCGGTTTATCCTGGCAATAACCGATTACTTCTCAAAATGGGCAGAGGCCATACCATTGACCGAAGTCAAAACCTCCCATCTGGTTAGCTTCATCAAACACCATGTCATCCATCGATTGGTGTCCCCAGGCGGATCATCCATGACAATGGTCCCCAATTCATAAGCCAAGGATTCTATCGGTTCTGCGATAAATATCGAATTCAGAATATGGCTTCGACAGCTTACAATCCTGCCGCCAATGGTTAGCAGAAGCATTCAACAAGACAATCATCAAGCTGCTCAAGAAGTTTGTCTCCTCGAACAAGCGAGATTGGGACGAAAAGCTCGGTGAATGCCTTTGGGCCTACCGGACTACGGTTCGGACACCGACAGGCAATACGCCTTTCTCCCTGGTATATGGGTGCGAAGCGGTCATCCCATTGGAAATCCAGGTGCCATCATTGCGGGTAGCCCTGACTACTAAGATGACATCAGAAGATAATGATCGCTTGCGTCTTCAAGAGCTCGAAGCCCTGGACGAGAAGCGGCTGCAAGCTCAGCAACACATCGAGCTATATCAGGCTCGGATGTCAAAAGCCTTCAATAAGAAGGTCAAGCAGAGAGTCTTCCACAAAGGAGACCTAGTCTTAGCCGTCAGACGACCGATGATTATGACGCACAAGACCAAAGGCAAATTTCAGCCTAAATGGGAAGGACCGTTTGTGATAGAGACAGTCTATTCAAACGGAGCATACCGCCTTACGACTGCAGACGGCGACCTCCTCATGATGCCAATCAATGGCAAATTCTTAAAGAAATACTATCCTTAATCAATGATCTTGCTCTCGATCAAGTTAACATTACACCCTGATCGAGATCCGCGCGTCCGGAATGCGCACAAAGAGAGCCTCTCTCTTTCTCCAAGCATATCAAACCTGCTGGTAGCTGGGGTTTGCTTAAAATCCCAGGGACCTGCTCCCATTTGATTCCCTCTCCAAAATCACCTACCAATTCTCATCCATAGAATGGTAGGATCACATATATATTCCGCTGTTACGTTAACATTTAACCTATGACAGCAGCCCTCTCATTTCTCCTCGTGAGAACGAGATCTCCAAAGTCACTTACCATTCTCATCCATAGAATGGTAGGACCACATATATATCTCGCTGTTACGTTAACATCAAACCTATGACAGTGATTCCCTCGTTTCTCCCCGTGAAAACGAGACTTTTCCCAAACTCCATTGCAATTTTGAGCTTGGTGGCTTCTCAACCAGTTACGTCATTGCGACCTCTGAACTGACAGATAGCCAAGTCTCATCTACCATTGAGCTTAGTGACGTCTCAATTGGTCATGTCATTGCGACCTCTGAACCAGCAGACAGCTAAGTCTCGATCTCGATACTCGTTGACATTTACAAAAGACGAGTACCTCCTATTGATTGCAGCTTGGGGCTTCTCAACCAGTTACGTCATTGCGACCTCTGAACTGACAGATAGCCAAGTCTCATCTACCATTGAGCTTAGTGACGTCTCAATTGGTCATGTCATTGCGACCTCTGAACCAGCAGACAGCTAAGTCTCGATCTCGATACTCGTTGACATTTACAAAAGACGAGTACCTCCTATTGATTGCAGCTTGGTGGCTTCTCAACCAGTTACGTCATTGCGACCTCTGAACTGACAGATAGCCAAGTCTCATCTACCATTGAGCCTAGTGGCGTCTCAATTGGTCATGTCATTGCGACCTCTGAACCAGCAGACAGCTAAGTCTCGATCTCGATACTCGTTGACATTTACAAAAGACGAGTATCACCTATTGATTGCAGCTTGGTGGCTTCTCAACCAGTTACGTCATTGCGACCTCTGAACTGACAGATAGCCAAGTCTCATCTACCATTGAGCCTAGTGGCGTCTCAATTGGTCATGTCATTGCGACCTCTGAACCAGCAGACAGCTAAGTCTCGATCTCGATACTCGTTGACATTTACAAAAGACAGGTCTCGATACTCGTTGACATTTACAAAAGACGAGTATCACCTATTGATTGCAGCTTGGTGGCTTCTCAACAGTTACGTCATTGCGACCTCTGAACTGGCAGATAGCCAAGTTTTATCTACCATTGAGCCTAGTGGCGTCTAAATTGGTTATGTCATTGCGACCTCTGAACCAGCAGACAGCTAAGTCTCGATCCCGAGCCCTGTTGACATTTACAAAAGACAGGTCTCGATACTCGTTGACATTTACAAAAGACGAGTATCACCTATTGATTGAAGCTTGGTGGCTTCTCGACCAGTTACGTCATTGCGACCTCTGAACTGGCAGATAGCCAAGTTTCATCTACCATTGAGCCTAGTGGCGTCTCAAATTGGTCATGTCATTGCGACCCCTGAACCAGCTGACAGCTAAGTCTCAATCTCGATGCTTGCTGACATTTACAAAAGGCAAGTATCTCCCTTCCTTTCAAGCCCCGCAAAGGGCTAACCTCGAGACTGGCAACGTCCCATTCGGTTATGTTACTGCAACCTCTGAACCAACAGGCAGTCATGTCTCATTATCTAAACAACAGACGACAAAAGAAAATTTTCTATTAAATCCAAAGGATGGGATACATGGAGGAGCCTATAGGCGTACATGATAAGATCGGATCCGATCTCCGAGCGAAGCTAGCCGCGTCCTCATGTCATCTTCAGCCTGGGCCAGCGCCTGTGATCTTAGCTCTGCCTCATCGAAGTCCACCGCCTGAGCCAGACGAGCCTCGGTCTCCGCCAAAGTCGCCCTCTGTGATGACTTCCGCTCCGCCAGTTCCTCACTTCGAGCCCTGAGCTGCTTAAGCCGCGCAGACTCTTCATGACGCATCTGTGTAGCCTTCGACAAGAGGAGATTGCCTTTCGGATCATCTCTTCAGCCCTCTTGATCTTATCTTCAGCGTCAAAAAGAGCACTGTTGGAAGCATCAATTGCACTCCCAACCTCCGCTTCCTCTGCCTCCAAGGACCTCAAGTCAGAGGAGATAGCCTCAACAGCCTCTTGGGCAGCGAGCTGAGCTTCGCGCTTCTGGGCGACAAGACGTGCGAGCCGTTCATCAGCCAAAGACGCTGCGTCGGAACGATAGAAATGGCGCCATTCCTCCACGTCCTTCTCAAGGTCATCTACCAGGAGCTCCAGAGCAGTAGCTTGATGGTACCCCTCAAAGTCCCGGATACACTCAATGCCACGGGAGAGAACCATCTTCAGCTTCGAAAATGGTACAGGCGAGCCCTTCAAGACTAGACCGATAGTCTGCTCCAAACTATTATAGAAGCTGTCGACCAGATTACCGATAAAGTCATTCTCAGGCTTCATCAACCTTGAGACAACCTCGGAGCAATCTACAACCTAGTCGACACCACCGCGGAAGAAGAAGCGGGAACATCGACAGCAGCAGGGCAAGCCAAAGGTGACCTCGGCGGAGTCCTCAGCGACACCAGCACGCCAGCCACCGCGGAGGTAGGACTGGCAACCACCTCCTGAGCAGCAGGCTCAACTACCAGCGTCGGGGAGGTAGGGCTCACAATCACCCTCAATGCCGTATTCGGCAAGACAGTCTGCACCCCACTCGTTGATATGACTGGAAGTGGGGGTACCTCCGGGACTGCCGCCTCTTCAACCTCAGGCCCCTCCGCTGATTTGGGCTGATAAAAAGGCAGGTCGCCATACAGCGCGTCTAACACAGCAGCGTCTGCCCCGGTCGAAGCGCTCATATCGCCCTTTGACCCTCCAGGAAAAACCCTCCGCCTCTTGCCAAGCTGATGCACCTTGGGGACGAATACCTGCAACAAAACCAAGGTCAAAAAGGAGGACGCAACAAATAGGCGAGGACCAAGAGATCTTAGTCTTACCGAAGGCCGATGTCACCTCGTCAGCCGCATCAGAATCCAAGGGTCCCATCGGAAAGTTCTTACCAGACTCAACGCGGATAGCCGGCCCACTCGCCGATTCCTCCGCAGACCACCCGGCAGAGCTGGATGCCATAAGACTTCCTCTAGAAGCCTCGGCGCCCGAAGGGCCAATATCGGCCGCATGATCCCCAGACTCCTCCGAGCGAGCAAAGGAACCAGCTGCACTTCCATAAGTAAACAGGGGATCGTAGTGCTCCCCTTGCCCTCCAATTGCCTCAGCTCCTGCAACAAAAAGCAAATGATGAGTTATGTAAAGCGCGCTGAAGACATATTAGATGGGGCCAATCTTACCAGTAGTCGGTTCAGCAACCGACGGCTCAGCCACTAATAGAGCAGCAGAAGGAGGCGCCGTAGGGAGTTCGCCCTCCACCACAATGGTAGGAGTTTGGCGACGGGGCTTCTTCGCCGACGACTTCCTACGGGATCCACTCCCACGCTTCCTTTTGAAGTGGACCTCAGAGTCCTCTTCCTCCACTTCTTCCACATGCTGTGGGGGAGCTGCTCCCACTACACCAGACCCGGCTTCACGAGCACCAGCTTCGTGGGCATCAGCCCTTGTCTCTGCCTCAAAGCGAGGGCTCCCCGCATCAGAAGCCTCGCTGTCATCTATAGCGATGAACTCCTCTATGCCAGGAACACGGACTCGTTTGCCCTCCATCTTATCAGAAGCCTTCTGCCTCATCCGATGAGAAATTAACCTCACACCCGAACGGTTGACGTTAAACCTAGCAGGTGTAGAGTTCGAAGCCGCATACCATTGGCAGAAACACAGGGTCGTCCATAGGCCGGGATCCCTCAACGGCGTGCTTAGCCACGCTCCAGTGTCATCCGCGGTAAAGAACCGCCAAGCACGAGCCCCATCAATGAGGCTCCCCATGAAAGCCAGGTCCGGATTCGGGTTGCCCACATACAACTGGTCATACCCAAATTGCGGGGCGAACCGGCTCGGGATGTAGGGCTCCATGTAGCAGGTATCCCCACTCCGGTACAGCAGATGCGAGGGCCGGATACACACCAGCCACTCGAAAACACCCCGACTCATGGGGGACCGACCTGATTCCACATCACGGAATTCCTCGTTGTATCCTGCACCCCGCAGGCGAGGAAAACAGCGGAACAGGCTGTAAGCATCATAACGACGCACTAACTTACGGGCCTCGGCCACATAAGTTTTCTGCCACAAACAGCCTTCAAAACGACGGAGAAGCGCCGTTTGAACACCCGGTGGAGGGTCCTCCCCAGCTCCAATTAAAGTAGGGCAGTGCAAGGCGAACCACGCCATCAAGTAGGTGTACGGTAAACCTACCCTAGGATTGGGCCCGTCACAAGGCAGGACGGCACCCTTCCCCCGCCTTGACGCCATCGGCCTGCAGAAAGCCTCCGTCAGAACACGAAGGCCCCTCTGAATACAACACACCATGGCCGGGAGAAGACCCAGACGGTGGCCATGGACCAAGCGAACGGCAGGCAGCAGCACATTCGGGTGAACAATGTCACCCGAAGAAGAAGGCACGACACACTTCTTTAACCAGATGGTCAAGAAGCAGCCAGCAACGCCTTGCGAGACATAGGCCGAGGGCCTGATGGTGAAAGCTCCGAAGAACATCACCCTTCTCGAAAGGACCATCATCTTCTGTCACGACGATGTCCTTTTCAGCATGCACCTCCATCCTTGCCAAGATGTCCTCTTCAGCAATCCGCAATGAGCTGCCTCGGGCGCACTAGTCATGTCCGGGAACAAGTAGTTCCCCCAGCTCTTCAAGCTCTTCGAGCTACCCTTGCCACCAGTGTGGATGCTGGAACAAATGTGCAGGTGGCACATCAATTCCCGATATGTCTCAAGCAAAGCAGGCTCTTGCTTCTCCAAGAGAGCCAACTCCGCCTCACACGGAAAATACTCTTCATATGGAAGAGACCCGAAGGGCAAAGCAGAGATCTCTCGCATCTCGTGCAGGGCCATGCCCAATTCACCAACCGGGTGAAGAAAGTCCCCGAGGCTGGGCAGTACAACTCAAGGATGGCGTAGAAGAAGCACGCCACCTTCATCTCAATGCCGTAGCAGGTCGCCCTGACGGCCTCATAGAGGTTCAACCTCTCTAATTCCCCCTCAAAATGATTGAGGATATAATTGGTCAACTCCGCCCACCATGACCTAGGAGGTGGACCCAACCAGGAGCCCTGAAATCTGTGGCGGGGTAGTTCCCTCAGCCTCGCAGAACTGAGTACCGAAGGTCGGCGCCGCAGCTGGATTCTCTCCTACTGGAAGGTCCCGCAACACCTTCCCAGGGGTATAGCCCTATTATGCTACGAGGAGGGCCCGCCCTCGAATAGCCGGTCTGGAATGTCACCTCCCGAATTATAGACTCGGCATTTAGGCTCACGCCCCACGCATCTTCCGAGCCTGAGTCACGCTCGCGAAGGAAGACAAAGCGAAATGCCGCTTAGTAGACGGGAGATAGATAGAATCTCTCGCCATCCAACTGGAAGATCCACTGGCCTTCGCCGGCCTGCAGCTGGCGATCGGGATCAGGTGCAGCATCCCCGAACATGAAGTCAGGCTTTTTGTAAGCCTGACGGTCGATATCTTCAAACGAAGCCGTAGTCAAGATGCTCCGCATGGCCTGCGGGCCACCGCTCTGAATGAGCGTATCCCGTACAAGGGGGCTCGGCTCACTGAACAAGGAAGCCTGCCCGATGAACTGCAAGCTGATGCTCCCTGCTCGACTGGTTACGCCAAATAGACTGTTCTGGAGGCCGGAGGCGTAATGTACTGCAAAAAAAAAAAAAAAAAAAAAATGAACTATGATTAGTTCACCAATCAAATGGACGCGAAGACATAAAAATTCGCTAAGGCATAGCCTCGCCCAGTAAGCAGGAACAGCGGGATAATAGCTTTGATAAAAAGCTTCGCTTCACAGATAAGACTGCATCTTTGCAAGAACTGGCATAGCCCTAAGGGCTGACGTCATCAAAAGCACTTCATGACCAACAGTCGTCCTTCGTGGCCACGACTGAAGGCACACGACCATATCCTGTTCCTCAACAGGATGAAGACTGCCCCAAGCAATGGCTTCCTATGGAAGCCCAAGGGAAGAACTGTTCAGTTCTTACTTCCCTGGTGCAAGTAAAATAGGGAAGTTAAGGGAAACGAGTTCCCTGATAAGGACAGATCATATTCGATCGTCCTAATAGCCGAGTATCGACTCCAAAGGATGAAGACCACTCTCTAATCAAATTGGAGAGTCTCTTACCAGCGATTGGTCGCTCAATGAACGGAGGAGGAGGACCCTCCGCTGCAGAAGTCGCTGCTTCCTTTCCCGCTCGTCTCTTGGGCGCCATTGAAGGAATGCAAGAGTGCTCAAAGTACTCTGAAGCAAAGGAGGAAGAAGAAGAGGAAGAGATAGAAAGTTCTCTAAAATAAAAGGAGATCTTCCCATATTCAGCCCAATCGGGCTTTTATAGGCCAATCAGCGCCTAAATCAAGGCCTCGAAAAAGGGCACATGCCGCCGTTTCGAATTAATTCGAAACAGTGCCCGAAGCGCCTGAGGCGCTTTTCCAAAAGTGCGACGGTGCAACCCCACTAAAGGGTTAACTCCGCGCAGGAGCAAAGTGCGGGCTTCGCACAAACCTTCAAAGACTTCGCCAGGAGGTCTACCTTAGCCCGCCAAAGAGGCTGCTGTTTGCGGGACATGCCGGTCTCGCGAAGATCATTCGAAGAAAGGACTATGTCCTTAGCTCCGTGCGCAGTTTAGCCCAGCTATGGCCAGACTCTCAGTGAAAGCAAGCAAATCAGATGATCAGATAATGAACTTTCATTGATTCAAAAGCAAGGGTACATTGATATTACATCAAAGTTGTGTTTCATACAACACACTCAGTTGCCCAACAAAGATCTTTTGAGGCATACAAGCGGTTTTATCTGCTACCAAGCCAGATCAACGGGACAGGAAAGGCCTTCCTCCTGCACAAGGCCGTAATCCTTCGCACATGACAGATGGTGCCGCGAGGACACGGTCATTTTTCTCCACAAAATGGCAGATCTTACCAGGCCATTTTGTTGAAGCCTGGCAATAAAAGCTTATCGCCGCCAACACGTCAGATCACCTATAATGGGAACTAGTTTTGATGCTAGTGATCTGACGGGTGTGAGGCCCACTCCCATGAAGTGGATCGTCCCCGACGAAGGCCACCAAAGTTGAAAGTCGGCAGCCAGCCTCACCTCAGATCGAATCATCTCGGATAAGAGGCTGCCAACAGCCCCCTGGGACGCGCATCCGCTGCCCCGAATTGTTCCTCCTGCTTAAAAGTAAAGCTTCAACCGGGGAAGCATAAGGCAATTTTATGGCTTCTTCCATCAAGTCACCAGACTGGCAAGCATAGCTCGCTGCAAGGCAAATTGAAGCAAGTTAGTAGTTAAGCACAGAAAGAGCTGCAAAAACATTAAGTCAGATTCTTCAGCGGCAAAGCAATCCGACTTCAGCAGAGGACAGTTCCACCTGCACAACAACCATGGGCTGGCTCAGCAAACGCCAAGTCCTAGCCTCGCCTATACGGCAAAGTCAGACTGATCTTGTGAAGAACAGTCTCAACCTCGCCAATATGGCAAGACTGGCTCAACTATTGAAGAAGCCAAGTCCCAAGTCCTGCCTGCGCAGCGGACTTAACAAGCAATGGTCTTTCTGATCAAATCAGATGATGGTTTCGCAGAAAGCCGTGATGAGATCCTTCTCTGCAGCAGCCAATTGCAAGATGAAGAACAAGGGAAGCTAATCTCTGAAGCGAGCTGCCAAAGCTAAATCAAGGGAGATGAGTTCCCTAAAAAGCGGTGAAGTCTTTGAATGATCAAGACTTACTGGTCCTTGGCCGGTTAGACAACCAGGGTGGGCTTTCCCACTAATTCTGAGATCTGAGTATCTCTCACAACCAAGAGAAGGGAAGAAGAAAGGCAAGGCACTTCTCTTCAGAGGACCTCAAGTGTCCTATTTATAGGCCCCATGGCCTGAGCACAACCACCTCAAGCGTGGAAGCACGAGCGCACTTAAGGCATTGATTGCGCCTTGATGACAGGGACGGTTCCCATTGGAACCGTACAAGGGAAGAAAACGTCTCCCTCATAAAAGGCACTTATGGCGCCTTGAATAAAGGGAATATCCTCCCTTGGAAACGTGCAAATCGGAGAACATCTCTCTCGATTGGCGCGAAAGAAGGAATGATCCTCCTCGTAACCGCCCCACGGCAGTTGGCTTTGAAAAAGCAACAGGAGTTCCAAAGCGAACTTATTTCTTGAAAGCCCAGATGCGGAGCTACCCCGACGCGAAGCTATTCGCGAACCAGTGCAAACTCTTTGGCAGATCCATCCCAAAGCAGGATGAAGGCGAAGCTGAACTCAACCATCATGGAGATGTTCATACTCCACACCACCATCACAGCAGTTCAAAGTATTTCGAAGTCTGGGCTATTGCAGACTTTCGAAAACTTTGAAGGGGGTCTTGTTGACACTTAAAAAAGATAAGATTCTCATTGGTCCGAACGATGTCTAAACTTGTTGACATTTACAAAAGACAAGGGACAGACGAGCTGAAGACCAGTTTTTCACCCAACTCCAAGGGACGAGGAAGCGGTTTGGACTCCACTGATCCAGCAAGCAGAACAGTGAACCCGGATTGTTTCTAAACAGACCTCAGCAGGTCTAAAATGCTAGCATTTAGCATTACATTAGCCCAAGGAGATAGCCTCGCTTGAGAGGCTAGCATCATCCAACTTCGCCAGGAAGCTAACTGACAGCTTCGCCGAAAAGCCTCTTTTCGGACTTCGCCAGGAATTGCCTCTAGCTCCGCTATGAGCTTCAAAGCGGGCAGCTCCGCCATCAGCCTGCTATGGTCAACCTTTGACTAATCAAAATCTCCTGATGAGATCGGATTCAATCTAATCAAATCCAATCAGGATTCAAATATGGCAGGTGATTGCCGCAATCTCTTGACTCTCTTGAAACGAGTAAGTGGATCAGGGAGAATCTCCTAACAATATGGAAAGGATCATAACACATCGGAAAGATCAACCGACTTGCCATTTTCTAGCTCCGCGGAAGCTATTATAGCCTCGCAGCAAGGCTACTTTCCAGATTCAAACAGATTCGGTTCAATCTGTTTCTATATCTTCAAAGGGGACGATTATACCCTTACTTTCTCTATAAATACCCCGTCAGGGGCACAAGAGAGAGGATCGCACAGGAGAGAGAGGACTCCACAAGCAGAGACTTCTTCATAACGCATCGTGCGTTCTCTAATTCAGAGACCTTCCAAGAGAAATACTTCTCTTTTCAGGGTGGTGATACCCTAACAACCTCTTTTCCTCAAGGAATCTCCGGAACCAGGCGAGAAGGAATTCCTCACAGAAGTGGTTTTGAGAAGTAGTCAGAGGGTTCTACCAATCCTCTATTCTCTGATTCCCGGAACCAGGCGAGAAGGGAATCTCATCGCTCGCATCGTCAAAGGGACAAAGTGGTCGCGCGCTGACCAGACTCCTATCGGCACATTTTCCCAGAATCTCTGAGGAGATCTACTTGTAATCTTTTTAAGAATACTTGTAATTTAGCTCCTCAAACTTTTTTATTTGTAAGTTTTCCCCTTTGCAAACATAATGGAAAACACATACATATATGCATAATGTATATGACGAGCATGTGAGACACGAGCATGCTTAGTGTGTGATTTAGAAGTGTGAGCATGTGTAGCATGAATATGTTTCTTTGAAGAACTTTTCTTAGAAAACATGAAATCTAATTTAGTCTTATCAAACTCATATTTCTTTAAAACATTTTCCAATATGTTGATTTTAATTTTTTAAAATAGTAATTTCATTTTCATCCATCAGGAGAAACTTTGCTTTAGATGAAATCTTGTATGCATTAAAATCTTTTTGTGTACATAAAAGAGCGAAAAATAAATTATCTTTTTCTTTAGAATGAATGATTATTTTATTTTGAAGAACTTCATTTTCTTTTTTCGTTTTTAGATATTTCTTCTTTAGAAAATCATAATTATATGAAAGTTCTACAAATGCCATCTCTGAATTCGTCCATACTTAATCACAATCATCAAGGGATGGTTCAAAAGTTACCTTAGGTGTGTTATCATTTGTCATGAAACACACGTTTGTTGTGTCCACCTCCTCTTCGGATTCACTTTCTGAATCCCATGTAGCTTTTAGAGCTTTCTTCTTAAATGGTTTCTTTGGCTTGTTTGAGGAAGATGGCTTATTTTTGATATCTAGACATTCGACAATGATATGTTTGGGTTTTCGACAGTTGAAACAGATGATTTTCTTTTCCTCCTTTCCTTGCCATCGTCTCCTATTCTTAATCTTTGCCTTGTTATACATCCTCCTATAAGCATTTCTTACAAGGAGGGAAAGATTTCATCATCTTCTTCTTCTTCATCATCGTCGGAGATGGTGGGAGTAGACTTGAAGGTAATTGTCTTCTTTTTTTGTGGTGCTGTTTCTTCTCTAGCCTTCCTTTCCATCTCATGGGTCTTAAGGTTGCCGATAAGACCGATGAGCTCCATCTCTTCTTTGTCGTTTAACTCTTTCAATTTAGTAGCTTTGACTTTCTATGAGAGTGAAAGTGCATGAATGACCTTCCGGACTTTTTGATCATTATCGATGGCATCACTTAAAGAAGTAAGACCATTAGTTATTTCAGTAAATTTTTTAACCATATCATCAATAGACTCATTTTCACGCATAGTGAAGTTTTCATATTGAGAACGCAAGAGATCAATTTTAACCCTCTTGACTTATGATGTTCCCTCATGGGTGGCCACTAGATGTGACAAAATCTCGTAGGCAGATCTGCAATGAATGACACCTATATCGTCATCATTCAAGGCTTGAAGAAATACATAATGTGCCTTTGCATTGGCATAAAAATTTGGTGGCAATATCGGATCAAGTGTGCTCTTCACCAGTGGGTACATTAAAGGGTTTAGTCACCGCCTCTGCAACCCAGCTTCCTAGGGATTGCAAAAACACGGTCATCTTAACCTTCCATATGGGAAAGTTAAGGCCATCAAACTTAGGAGGGATCTTAATACCTTCGGCCATTTTTACTATAATGGATGAGAATGAAGATGTCAATGAAATGATTAGCAACTAGGATCTCTCTAAGGTTGTTAAGCCAAAATCTAGAGACAAAGGCTCTGATACCAATTGAAATTACACCTAGAGGGGGGTGAATAAGTATATAGCTAATCAAATGAAAATTCTAATCAATTTAAAGATGAAATAATGTAACCGATCACTCAAAACAAGACTTGAAGCCGGAATCCCCATGAAGGGCTCTGAACTTCTCCTCGTGATTCCTCTAGATAAGAGTTGAGGTGCTCAATTGTTATCTTATTGAGATGAGTATTGATCATAAGAATAAATGAATGATAAATAACTAAATAGAGACAATAAAGCATTCGCAAACAAAAAGATTTATTCCGAGGTTCGAACCACCGCTCTACGTCCCTGCCTTTACTACAGTAAAAGATTTCACTATCCACTATTGTATCCTTCACAAAGGGACCTTACAATAAGGAATTACAACCACTCGGGCGTACACAACTCTTCAACTCAATCCTCTACACCAGAGGCAGCACAAAGCCAATTGAAATAACAAGCTCTGAGTGATCAAGAGATCACAAACACTCTCTTTGCAACTCTCTTACAAAAACCCTAAAGAGTGAAATGTAAACTTGAAACTCAATGATGTAACTGAGAGTGAAAATCAGAAAAGAGAGATTTTAATAGCAGAAAAACTCAATTAAAACTTTGAAAATAAGAGCACAAAAGAAAACTTGAAACTTTTTCTTTTTGAAAGCAAAAACTAGATTTTCAATAGGATTTGTTGTTATGAAATATTCAATCCCATTACTCTTTATATAGGTTTTAGAAAAATACTTTTAAAATAGTTTTACCAGGTCTAAAAAGGAAGAAATTGACCCTAGAAATTCAAATTTCATGTTTTAAAAGAAACATGTTTAAAAATAGATTTAAAAGAACTGGCCATTACTGTTAATCTGGCAGTCTGTCAGTCGACCGGCCGGTCGATTGGCCATTCAAAAAAATTTGACCGTTGGCTCTCGGTCGACGGCGTTTAATCGAGATCAAACTAGTTACAGTCGATCGACCGACCGGTCGACCGGGCGTTCGACCGGGAATGTACATAACATGCACACCTCAATTGATAGAGGTTCGGTCGACCGTGCGGTAGATCGTGCTGGCCTGTAATAGGCACGGTAGACCCACCTAGGCTAAAAACTGGGTCAAGGTAATTTTGAAGATAAATAAAATTTTCAAATAATTTTGTTTGAATTTTGGTAGAGAAGATATGTATAGCCATGAGATACAAGTTCTAAACTGAGATAGAAATTTCTAAGAAAATGTGGTACAAGTATCAAAATCAAACATGTCAAAATCATACTTTTAAAAACGTGTACTTTTGTGTGTGTATATCTTTGAGCCTCAAATCTATATTTTACTCTTTAAAAAACTAGTTTCTTGCAAGGTTCTATTCGACTACAAGAATCTTCAAGCGGGCTTCTCTGATGGTGACGTTTGAGCAACGTTGAGTGCTTTGAGTTATGATCCCATTCTTGAGACCCTTGAGCCACCAACACCTTCCTTTAGAGGAAGAAACATGTTAGATCTTCTTGAACCCTGTTAGATCTTTTGAACTCTGAAATACACTCTTGAATTTGATTAGTACCAAATAACTTCATATGTTTTATGATCATAAAAACACAAAATCGGGGGACAACTGGATCTGATGCATAGAGAATCAACAAATAATAAGAATGCAAAGGATATAAGAATACCGGTAATCAACAGAGGGAAACTCTAGACTTCTCGTGAAGTGTACGATCTAAACAAACACTCGATCAATGAAATAAAATATCCAATCGGGATGAGCAAATCTAGGGACGTCAGAAAGTGACCCAATGAGTGTATAAAAAAATGAGAAAGCGCTCGGTTATATAAGTAGTGTGACATACTAATATGAAAGCACAATATAAAGAATATCATAAGCAAAGAGATAAATATAAGATAACTCAGAGCACTGAAAAATAGTAGGTGGAATATTGCTGATTAATCCACATCTAAAACAAAGCTATAAATGAAATATAACTCATATCACGGTAAATCAACTACTGATGTCAAAGATAGTATAATCTAAATATGTCTCTAGTCTGGTTGGTTATTATTAACGTAACTAATGTAGTACTTAGTTGCATCCCACACCCCAGCAATTTTCCCACATAGCAAAATGGGTTATCGTTAACGTAACTGTCTGCTAATATCGTGCATGTGTTTTGAAAGAGTACCGTGCATACCCAATACCACATTCTAACACCCCTGGCGCTGAACGAGGACAAGCCACAAGACTCTAATAACTGAGACCATAGACCCATACAAAAGACAATTGTTGTGGCACCATAATACGGGCATAGCCCTGACAACTGACAACTAAATAACTAGGTAGTCAGTACTACCTTGGTTCCACATGGTAGAACTAACAACTTGGTGTACCATAAGAAGTCCTTCTAAGATAAATGACCTGCATTATCAGGAAATTACCCTTTTTTGGGGGGTATGCCTTTTATTAACAAGCAACAATAGTTTACATATAGGATAAATAGTAACCGAATATCTCCAACAACCGGTGATTTCAATACTAGCTGATATCTGATAGCTAAATAACTTATTCTGACAACTGATAACTGACAACTAATAACTGACATATGAAATAGAATACTGGAGGTATACAGTCACTAAAATAATGGTATAACCAAAACTGGTAACTAGTACTCACCTCTAACAGCTACTATAAATTCTAAACACATCATATGTGTAGATCACCTAGAGGGGGGGTGAATAGGTGATGGCTAATCTTATGGTCAAATAATGCGGAATTAAAAACTATTTAATGCAAATTAAAACTTATTACTAAACACCACGTATAACACAAGAGTGTAGCCGGATTCCCCGTGAAGGGCTCTAGACTAACTCCTCAAGATTCCTCTAGATAAGAGTTGAGGTGCCGCGTTGGCTCTTTTGGTTAAATACTAGTGTTAGCAAACAATCCCCAAGCATATACAATATGAGCACACAATGTATATCAAGCATATAAAGATGAAAGCAATATTAGCATGCAAGATATAAAGACAAGTAAGAGATAGAGAGAGAGCAATCGCAAACACGGGAGATTTGTTTCGACGTTCGAGCACACTTGCTTTACGTCCCCGCCTTCACACTTGAAGGATTTCCATTAAAATCGATCCCACCGGATCACTTGATGTCGCAACACCTACAAGCTCTTTGGACTCTCTAGTCCCTCTCTTGTTCCCGCAAGAATACACCGCAAGCCCACTAGCTCGCCGAGGCCGCACCTCAAACACCGAGTTCACACTAGAACCCGAAACAACGCGAACACACACGTCCGCCTCCTCAAAGCAAAGAAGAAGTCTTTGGTGATCACAACACTTTGATCACCTAAAAACAATCTCACAAGAACACTCCTATAGGATGAATATATCAATGGATAGCTCAAGTGTTTGTGAGAAAAACAAGGATGGAATGTGTGGTGAAAAACACAAGAAAATCACTTTTGAAAATTCTTGATAAACTCTCCTTTTGAATGGAAGTATTTGGCTCAAATATAAGTTGAGAAAAGCTCTTGAAAGAGTAAGAAAAACTGGTGTAAAAATCCACTAAAAATCTTGGAGAAAAAAGCCCCAAAAGCCCCCTTTAAATAGGGCTAGAAAAAACTAGCCGTTGGACAGTTTTTCAGCCCAGGCGGCTGGCGGTCGACCGGCCCGGTCGACCGCGAACGGTCAGAAATCTGACCGTTGGGGCGTCGGTCGACCGGCCCGGTCGACCGCTGCTTGGAACAGAGAACAGAGTTCTCTGCCGGTCGACCAGCCCAGTCGACCGGGGCTTTCCAGAGAGCAGAGCTCTCTGCGGTCGACCTGGTCGGTCGACCGGCCCTCCAGCCAGACTGGCGTGCACGTTCTGTGCACGTCGGTCGACTGTCCCGGTCGACCGGCTGAAGCCAGACAGGGATTTTAGGGAATAAAAAACTTGGTCATTTTGGCTCAAATAAAATCCCATAAAATCATGAAAAATCTACAAAAATAGTTTTAACATTATACTTTGAAAATCAAACATGCTTGAGCAAAATCAAGACATGTTACAAACAATTTGAACTATTTTTGTAACTTGAAAATTTTAGCTAAAAACGAAAACTGTATTTTTCTAAACTTGATTTTTCCAAAACTTCTCCAAATACAAAAACGAGATATTTTAAACTCTTTTAAAGCATGGTGTGTATGGATATGATCCTCTACACATATATTTTAAAAATTATGTTTTTGACATTAAGCACTAAACATGGTTTTGGTTAAAGATATGTAAACTTGAAACTCCAAAAATCAAACCGGTATTTTTCAAAAAGAAAACTCTTTTGTATTTTTTCAAAATAAAAATTCTTTTATGAAAAACTTATCTAAATCAAGAGTGTGCGTGTATAAGATATACTTGAGCAATCCACCAACTATTCTATCCTTTACATTTTATTCTAAAACAAAATCTTATAAAAACAAACCTAGACACAAGTCTTGATCTTGAAGGTCTTCACTTGAAGTCTTCTCATCTTCTTGACTTGGTCCAAACATGATCCAACGAGCTAGACTCCTCTTGAGTACTTGATGTGGTCTTGATGCACAAGCTCTTGAATCAAACCGTGCTAGCTCCAAAACTTGACTTTATATCCTTTGTTGAAGCTACGCACCTACTAAGATCTTGATCACAAATCTGAGACTAAATAAACACAAGATCATTAGTACTATAACTATATGAGTTGATCATCATCAAAACTAGAGTGATGGGCCTTTGGGCCAACAATCTCCCCCTTTTTGATGATGACAAAACTCATGGAGTTATATATGCATGGATTAAAGTAAAGCTTCAAGAAGGCTCCCCGTTAACTCATGCATCACAATAAACAAATAAATATGCAATGAAAGCTCATAAACATATATGCAAATATTGGGAGATAAACATGCCAATCAAGCATAAAACTCATCAAATTCTTTTCTCCTATTTGTAAAACAAAATATATATGCATAAACATAAAACCTTCTCCCCCTTTATGAATAAAGAAAGGAAAACATGCATATATATACCAAATACTTCTCCCCCTTTTTGTCAATCATCAACAAAAGGGTTAAAGTAAAAACAAAACAATGTTCTCCCCTTTTTGTCAAAAACAAAAATCAACAAAAAGGTGACATAAAACAAATCAATAATAGAGATATATGCGATATATATTCATGTAGAGGAAGACGCTAAGTTAACTTCCCTACACATATACATTACATGAAAGAGGGATGACAAGCCCTAATTCACATAACGCATAATATGTAATGCATAAGAGGAGATGTGAAGCTCCCCCTACACACGTGTACCGCATAAAGAAGAGTTGTCAAGCTCCTCAATATAAGATACACTCAACATGAATCTATATGTAGAAGAGATGTTAAGCTCCCCTTGCACATAGGCAATACAAATCAAAACATTTTTAATTTTCAAAATTTCATATTAAAACAAAATTTTAAATTATCCTCAATAAAACAATTTTTGAGATATCTTTTGTAATCAAAATTTACCAATTGTAATCAAATTTTAAGATATCATATAAACAACAAAATTTTTTTTTTAAAGGTACCACTTGTAAATCAATCAAATTTTAAGATGCCAATTGTAAATAACCATTACAAATTTTGAATTTTTTAATCAAAATAAAATCATATTGATACCAATTGAAAATTAATGTAAATTATTTTGATACCAATTGCAATCAATAGATACCAATTGAAGATTATTGCACATTTTTGATATCAATAAAAATATCAATTAAAAATAATGCATAAGCTTATTAAAATATCAATTGAGAAATCAATTGAAAATAAAGATTTGAATTAACCTTAGCATAAATAAATTGTGTGCTTTAAATATGTAAATTAATTTTTAATCAAGCACAAATAAATCATATATATGTATGAGAATGAAAATACCATTAGGAATTGATATTTTGGAAATTATGAAGCATACATATATAAGAAACAAAATATGAGTATATACAAAAAAAAATATCAATTGAGATCAAGTATATAACTCATAACCTACCAAATTGAAGAATAAATAACTAGTTAAATTAATTTTTGAAAAACTAGTTAAAAATCCTTCAAAAATATGAAACCAAAATATATGTCTATCATGAATCATACTAAATACACAAGAAGTGACACTCGAAATCTATAAAGCTCAAAAAATAATCATGAAACAAAGTCATGAATAAACAAACAAAGTGTGAGTGCACAAAAATCATGTAATTAGCATTTTCCATGGAGATAATCAATGAAGCTCAAAAAAAAATGAATATCATTTTTATCAAAACAAATCATGAAAATTCATTTTTCATTTAAAGATGAAAATTATAAAAAATTCGTTTTTCATCTTAAAAACGAACTTCTAGGTATATGTATGTTCTTATCCAAAACTAACAATATGCATACATATCCCAAACATAAAAGGAGTCCATAATGTAAATTGCATGAAGGCAAATGACTCATGGGGTATACATGTATATTTATTAGATTTGAATACAAAATACATATACTTGAAGTAAGACATGAAAATAGGCAAAACAAGTGTAAATGAGAGAATCATCAAAACTAGGCTATACATGTGCATATAGTGAGTACAAATGAACAATGAAGTGCAAACATATATGAATCAAATGTCGCTCACTACTTGTATATGTATATATCCAAGTTTTGATAAAAACTACGTTTAAACTAGTATTTACCACATGAAGCCTAAAAACATGAACATGTTAAAAATATCATATATGAAAAAGCATGTAAATAAAGTAAGAGTTTAGAGATAGTTACCAAACAAAGAACTATACTCTAATTCTCCAAAACATGGTGGTCATCCCACCAAACCTCCTTGATAGCGGTGCATCAAAACTATGTCCATCATATCCATGTGCATCTACCACCAAGGCACCAATCCTCTCACGTCATGTGAGATCCCTCACCTACATCAAAAACACAAGGTGGGGATTTTGGTACCCATTTTCTTTTGGGTCCTTGAGGGTTTGCTTTGTAAGGAACCCAAACAATTTTCTTATTAGCAAAATTTAAAACATTTATCTTATCATAACAAAATTTTGCTAAATGGCCTTTGCGGCCACAATGTGTACATTTGTACACCTTAGGATGCATATGAGTGTGGGTGTGGGCATGACGTGCAAGATGTACATATGCATGATGTGGATGATGTGCATGAATATGTGGAGTTTGTTTCTTTGAAAACATGGACTCCAATCTCTTATGATTAAATGCACATGTGCTCAAAGTTGAGCTCAAACAATTTATTTTATTTTTCAAAAATTTAACTTCATTTTTATCAAAGGTTGTGGCATGAAGAGCATGATCAATAGTCTTTTTGTTTTTAGAAACATTTGCTTTTTCTTTTTCAACCATTTTTCTTTTTAAAGAGTTGTTTTCTTGTAAAGCAACTTCCTTTTGTTTTTCCACCAAAACAATTTTATTTTTCAAATTAGTGTTTCCTTCACAAAGATCATTTAATTTAGACATCAAGGAAACATTTTCATTTTTCAAACTTTCATTTTCTTTTTCAATGCATGCAACTTTATTTTTAAAAGAATCATTTTCTTTTCAATGCATGCAACTTTATTTTAAAAGAATCATTTCTTTTAACATGCAATCAAATTCTTTTTCAAGTTCTTGTTATCCTTTTTAATCATATTTTTCTAGGAGTTGTTGACAAAATGATTCTAGTTCATTATAAGACATTTCAACATCCTCTTCTACCTCGGATTCGGTAGTTACCTCAAGGGGCTTATCCCCTTGGACCATGTAGCATACGTTGGAAGCGTCACTTCCAACATCCGAGTCGCTCCCCGCATAATATTGTTCTTTTTCGCCAAGGGAGAGAATTGTGTTCCAAACTACAAAAGCCGAATCAATGTTAGTAACCCTAGATAAATATTCATCATTTAGGGTACTCTTCAAAGCATGAATGGCCTTTGCATTAGCCTCATTATATTTGCCATTTAAACAATAAGAATCTCTATTAGTGGTAAAATAAACATGAATACCTAGGGCTTTGAGGTATAAAGACATCTTAACCTTCTAAGTTTGGATGTTAAGGATGTCAAAGGTGGGAGGTGTCATGAAGTCCATGGTGTGTGTACAAATATTGTGATTAGCTAAAAATGAGGATCTTTAACTCTACGTTGTAAGACCCAAATCAAGAGCACTTGGCTCTGATACCAATTGTAGATCACCTAGAGGGGGGTGAATAGGTGATGGCTAATCTTATGATCAAATAATGCGGAATTAAAAACTATTTAATGCAAACTAAAACTTATTAAACTAAACACTACGTATAATACAAGAGTGTAGCCGATTCCCCGTGAAGGGCTCTGGATTAACTCCTCAAGATTCCTCTAGATAAGAGTTGAGGTGCCGCGTTGGCTCTCTTGGTTGAATACTAGTGTTAGCAAACAATCCCCAAGCATATACAATATGAGCACACAATGTATATCAAGCATATAAAGATGAAAGCAATATTAGAATGCAAGATATAAAGATAAGTAAGAGATAGAGAGAGAGAAATCGCAAACACGGGAGATTTGTTTCGAGGTTCGAGCCCACTTGCTCTACGTCCCCGCCTTCACACTTGAAGGATCTCCACTAAAATCGATCCCACTGGATCACTTGGTGCCGCAACACCTACAAGCTCTTTGGACTCTCTAGTCCCTCTCTTGTTCCCGCAAGAACACACCGCAAGCCCACTAGCTCGCCGAGGCCGCACCTCAAACACCGAGTTCACACTAGAACCCGAAACAACGCGAACACACAGTCTGCCTCCTCAAAGCAAAGAAGAAGTTTTTGGTGATCACAACACTTTGATCACCTAAAAACAATCTCACAAGAACACTCCTATAGGATGAATATATCAATGGATAGCTCAAGTGTTTGTGAGAAAAACAAGGATGGAATGTGTGGTGAAAAACACAAGAAAATCACTTTTGAAAACTCTTGATAAACTCTCCTTTTGAATGGAAGTATTTGGCTCAAACATAAGTTGAGAAAACCTCTTGAAAGAGTAAGAAAAACTGGTGTAAAAATCCACTAAAAATCTTGGAGAAAAAAGCCCCAAAAGCCCCCTTTAAATAAGGCTAGAAAAAACTAGCCGTTCGGCAGTTTTTCAGCCCACAGCCCAGGCGGCTGGTGGTCGATCGGCCCGGTCGACTGCCAACGGTCAGAAATCTGACCGTATGGGCGTCGGTCGACCGGCCCGGTCGACCGCTGCCTGGAACAGAGAACAGAGTTCTCTGCCGGTCGACCAGCCCAGTCGACCGGGGCTTTCCAGAGAGCAGAAGCTCTCTGCGGTCGACCGGGTCGGTCGACCGGCCCTCCAGCCAGACTGGCGTGCACGTTCTGTGCACGTCGGTCGACTGTCCCGGTCGACCGACTTCAAGCTCGGTCGACCGGCCCGGTCGACCGGTTGAAGCCAGACAGGGATTTTAGGGAATCAAAAACTTGGTCATTTTGGCTCAAATAAAATCCCATAAAATCATGAAAAATCTACAAAAATAGTTTTAACATTATACTTTGAAAATCAAACATGCTTGAGCAAAATCAAGATATGTTACAAACAATTTGAACTATTTTTGTAACTTGGAAATTTTGGCTAAAAATGAAAACTGTATTTTTCCAAACTTGATTTTTTCAAAACTTCTCAACATACAAAAACAAGATATTTTAAACTCTTTTAAAGCATGGTGTGTATGGATATGATCCTCTACACATATATAGTGAAATATCTATGTTTTTGACATTAAGCACTAAACATGGTTTTGATTAAAGATATGTAAACTTGAAACTCCAAAAACCAAACCGGTATTTTTCAAAAAGAAAACTCTTTTGTATTTTTTCAAAATAAAAATTCTTTTATGTAAAACTTATCTAAATCAAGAGTGTGTGTGTATAAGATATACTTGAGCAATCTACCAACTATTCTATCCTTTACATTTTAATCTAAAACAAAATCTTATAAAAACAAACCTAGATACGAGTCTTGATCTTGAAGGTCTTCACTTGAAGTCTTCTTATCTTCTTGACTTGGTCCAAACATGATCCAACGAGCTAGACTCCTCTTGAGTACTTGATGTGGTCTTGATGCACAAGCTCTTGAATCAAACCGTGCTAGCTCCAAAACTTGACTTTAAATCCTTTGTTGAAGCTACGCACCTACTAAGATCTTGATCACAAATCTGAGACTAAATAAACACAAGATCATTAGTACTATAACTACATGAGTTGATCATCATCAAAACTAGAGTGATAGGCCTTTGAGCCAATAATATGTCACCAATAAATAGTCTCACTAATAACTAATAAACTGATAACTATTGTCAAACTTTGAAAATGTATATAATCATTGATATTCATGAAATCACTAACCACAACAATGTCAACAATAATTGAGATCGTTCAATAATTGTCATAAACTCTGAAGATATAATATTGCCACCGGTATCAACTAAATCTCTATCTCAATAAATCTATCTCTATAACTGATTAATAATAATAATTAGGAATCAATCACGAAGAGAAGTCTACTGAATATTCTTAAAGTCAACTAGATTTATAGATACCAAAAGCATATCTAAAGAGTGAAACATCCTCAAATAACTGCAATCTAGAATAGTCTACATCTGATACTCTAACCCCTCAATGGTGAATCCAGAATTAATAACTACTAATAGTCCAAAAGTTGATCTCATTGTATACATCACAGTCAATGGTATTATATTCACATATCTGACCAACATCCCATCATCATACATATCGTCTACATATCAATCAAGACTCCAATAAAAGAATATGAAGCTCATGTCAACCCCAACTCTAAATAAGTCCGTATCAATTCAAAAATCAAGAAAGTCAGTCTATCAGTATAGCAACGTCATATGCACCTATCCACAACATCCAAAAGATTTCCGATCGTAATAATCACCAACAATGGCCAATAAACACTATACATAAAATATGCTATTTGTCCTTAAACACAATCTAGGCCAGCTAATCAATAGATCAAATCAAGTCACTATCTCAGATGTATCAATACTAGGCCTAAGCCAATAGTGACTACTAATAAATGAAATGATGCCGATAAACACTTATATCAACTAAATAATAAAAGTGGATGCTCACTGATATCTCATGAAATGATACACATAATCATACTGGTAAAATAAATCAGATGGTTACATGAAATGATATAAGTAACATAAAAATATTAATGACACCGATAAATAAGAAAATAATATAAGAACAAACACTCACTGATAACAGTAAATGATTAACAATGCAGCAAGCAAACATGAAATGATGCGATTTTGGATTCGAATCGCCGTCTGGTCTTCATTGCACGAACTGATATGGATCTCTGGATCATCTCGTTTGTTGATCTTCGAATCGACTGGCCTATCAGGACTCTGCGAACACGAATCTGAATGGGGTCCTGGTCTTCTGTTATCGAGTTTGGATCGCATGATTAGATCCACATCACTGCAACACGCAACCAACACAGATAATATATACTCACACACATACGTATACTACACATCCCCACACACGTGCATATCCCCACACTATTATACACCCACACAACACACACTAATACATACATACATACACATGCAAATAGCATACAATAATTAACACACACAATATTACACATAATATACTCATAGATACACTCAGGCACACAAAACACACACCTACATTTGCAATTATATCCACACATAAACACATAATTAAACCCAGCACACATACATACATTCACCAAATATTTAACAAAGAGAGAGAAAGAGAAAGAGCTCACAGCAAAGGGGTTGCATTAGCTGGTCAGGGTCCGGCGGAGATCGACGGAGAAGGCAGAGGCTGACAGTGGCTCGCTGGAGGATATCAGGCTGAAGCAAGGAGCTCGCGGCTCGACGACGGAGGATCTCGGAGGAGGTAAAGGGGGTGCAGGTGCAAGGCCATGCGGGGGAGAGAGGCATGGTGATGTGATGCCATGGAGGTAGAGGAAGGGGCTCTGCCATGGCTCAGCAGGGCTCAGCCGCGGGTGCAGCACAACCTATGGGGGGAGGTGTAGCACCATGAGGCGAGACTTGATGGTGGCGCTCCGTGGGGTTCAGAGGGGAAAGGTGACTGGGAAATGAGGGTAGAGAATAGGATGAGATGATGAAGATGTTTAAGGTTAGGGTTAGGATAATAAGGATTAAATAGGAAGTGATAATTGTTTTGGGTATAATGGATAATAGGATTATTGGTTTGGGTTTGGGTGGAGATAACGGGTATAGGTATAATGAATAGGATGATTAAATAGGAATGGGTATTGGGTTGGATTTGCTTAATTGGTAATATGGGTTAAGCCTTCTAGAATAAAGGGAAGAAAATACAATAAATACCACTACAGAATTATTAATTGTACTAATATTAACAACAACAATAATTAACCATAATACTAATAATAATACCAATAACATTACATAACCATAATAATAAATAATAACAATAATAATAAACACTAATAATAACAATTAATAATACTCTTAATACTAATAATAATAACAGTAATAATAATAGTATTTAATCATAGCAATAATAATAAACATTAAAAATAATAAATAATAATAATCATAAGGAAATGATAATAATAATAATAACTGCTACTTATCAATTAATAATAATAGCAATAGTAATTAATCATATTATTAAATAAAAATAGCAATAACACATAAAGCTAACTTATCATATAATATCTAAAAATAATTTGAATATTAGCATCAATAATAATCAGAAAAAGGAGTCATAGATTAAGCAAAATAATACTAATAAAATAATAAGTATGGTAAAAATAAACATTCAGAAAACTAAAAAAACTGTGTTACTAATTAGGGATATTACATTCTACCCACCTTATAAAATTTTATCGCCGAAATTTCAATAAGATAGTGAATGATAATAAGAATCAAAATCAAAGGAAAAAATAAAGCTTCCACATCACTTTTCTGTGCATTATCGATCTACCATGCTTCCGTTGCGCTACTTTGACTTCTGCTACAGGCTTCAAAATAGAGTAACCAGACTCAAGAGATAAAATCAGAAAAAATAAAACCAGGAAGAAGAATAAGAATCAAGATGGAATACAGATTACTCTAAAAGAAGGGTCAGAATCAGGAATATTAAAAGATTTAAGAGATGGATATCCAAAGGGAGGACGGTCAATTTCCAAGTGGACTGATTATCATAGTGTGAAGATTATATATATTGTAGTGTAAATATAACTTATTTCAAGTTACTGCTAAGAAATAGGTCTTGCTTGCAAAAGAGAGCCAAAAGTTAAGATCACAAGTCAAAAACCTAGGCTGTGATTCCAAAAAATCTTATCACGTCCCGCTCCCCAAGATACGCTGGAGTGGAGACGCGATGAGAGTCAGCGAAGCATATATGCAAGGAAAATACCTCACAAATACGAGTTAAGCCTTAAGTAACCCGAACAAGCTATAAAAATCTACTATAATAAATCATAATCAGTGCAATAACACATATAGATGTCCACACATGATAATAATGAGTATGAAAAAGGAACGACAACTGGATCTGATGCATAGAAAATAAAGAAATAATAGGAATGCAAAAGAGATAAGAATACTAATAATCAACAGAGAAATACTCCAGACTCCTCACGAAGCGTTCGATCTCAACGAACATCTGATCAATGAAATAAAACATCCAATCTGGATGTGCAAATCCAGAGTCATCAGAAAGTGACCCAATGAGTGTGTAAAAAAAAAGAAAAAGTACTCGTGCTTATAAACTGCGTGTACATATCACTATACTAATATGAAAACACAACATAAAGAATATCATAAACGAAGAGACAGATATAAGATAACTCATAACAATGAAAAGCAGTAGGTAGAAGACAGCTGATTAATCAATATCTAAAACAAAGGTATGAATGAAATATAACTCATATCACGGTAAATAAACTACTGATGTCAAAGATAGTGTCTCATTAAGATATGTCTCTTATCTGGTTGGTTATTATTAACCTAACTAATTTAGTACTTAGCTGTGTCCCCTACCACAATCATTTTTCCATATAACAAATAAGGTTATTGTTATTGTAACTGCCTGCCAATGTAGTGCATGTATTTTGGAAGGGTATAGTGCATACCCAGTACTACGGTCTAACACCCCTGGCACTGAATCAGGACAAGCCGCAAGCTCTAATAACAGAGATCCCGGCCCCACACAAAAGACAACTATTATGGTGCTATAATTCGGATGTAGTCTTGGCAACTGACAACTGAATAACTAGGTAATTAGTACTACCTTGGCTCCCCATAATGGAACCCATAACTCGGTATACTATAAGAGTCCTTTCAAGATACATGACATGCATTATCAGGCAATTACTCCTTTTCTCAAATTATGATGTCTTTTATTAACAAGCAATAATAGGTTATATATAGGATGTAATAGTAACCGACTATCTCCAATAACTGATAATGTCTATACTAGCTAATATCTGACAACTAAATAACTCATATCTGACAATTGACAACTAATAATTGACATCTGAAATAGAATATTGGAGATATGCAATTACTAAAACTACGGTATAACTAAACCTGGTAACTAGTATAGACATCTGACAACTACTATAAACTCTGAACACATCATATGATCACCAATAAATAGTCTCACTAATAATCGATAAACTGATAAATATCATCAAACTCAGAAAATGTATATAATCACTGATTTTCATGAAATCACTAACCACAACAGTGCCACCAATAACTGAGATAGTTCAATAATTGTCATAAACTCTGAAGATATAGCATTATCACCGGTATCAACTAAACTCTATCTTAATAACTCTATCTCTATAACTGAATAATAACAATAACTAGGAATCAATCACGAAGAGAAGTTTATTGAATATCCTCAAAGTTAATTAGATCAACAGATACCAAAATCATATCTAAAGAGTGAAATATTCTCAAATAACTACAATCTAGATTAGTCTACATCTGATACTCGGTCAAGCTCCTTAATAGTGAATCCAGAAATAATAACTCCTAATAGTCTAAAAGTCAGTCTCATCGTATACATCACAGTCAAGGGTATCATATTCACATATCTGATCATCATCCCTCCATCTTACATCTCATCCATATATCAATCTAGATTTCAATAAAAGAATATGAAGCTCAAGTCAATCCCAACCCTAAATAAGTCTGTACCAATCTAAAAATCTAGAAAGTCTGTCTATTAGTATAACAATGTTATATCTACTTGTGCACAATATCCAAAAGAGTTCCGATTGGAATAATCACAAACTATGGCCGATAAATATTATACATAAAATATGTTATCTGTCCTTGAATTAGAACTAGTTGAGCCAATCAATAGATCAAATCTAGTCACTATCTCAGATGTATCAATACTAGGCCTAAGCCAATAGCGATGAATTACTAACACATGAAATGATACCTATAAACACTCATATCAACTACATAATTAAAATTGACGCTCACTGATATCTCATGAAATGATACGTATAATAATACTTATAAAATAAATCAGATGGTCACATAAAATAATACAACATATAAATACTACTGACAATGATAAATAAGAAAATAACATAAGAACAAACACTCACTAACAATGGTAAATGAATAACAACGCAACAACCAAACACTCACATGAAATGACGTGGTTTTAGATCAGAATTGCCATCTGATTTTCACTGCATGAACCGTTATGGATCTCCAAATTATTTTGTATGTCGGTCTTTGAAGCGCCTGCGTATTGGCACATTGTGAATACGAATCCGAATGGGGTCCACGTCTTCTGTTACCGAATTTGGATCGCATGATTAGATCCACATCGCTGCAACACATAACCAACACACATAATATATACTCACAAACATATGTATACTACACATCCCCACACACATGCACATCCCCACACTACTATTCACCCACACAACACACACTAATACATACATACATATGCAAATAAAACACAATAATTAACACACACAATATTGCACATAATACACTCATAAATACACTCACGCACACAAAACACGCACCCACATTTACAATTATACCCACGCATAATCACATAATTAAACCTAACACACACACACACACATTCACCAAATAATTAACACACAGAGAGAGAGAGAGCTCATAGCAAAGGGGTTGTGCTAGCTGGTCGGGCTCTGACGGAGATTGACGAAGAAGGCGGAGGCTGACAGTGGCTTGCAGGAGGAGATCGGGCTGGAGCAAGGCGCTCGCGGCTCACCGGCGGAGGATCTCAGGGGAGGGAAAGGGGGTGCAAGTGTGAGGCCATGAGGGGGAGAGAGGCATTGGGGTGTGATGCGTGGAGGTGGAGGAGGGGGTCTGCCATGGCTTGGCAAGGCTCAGCGAAAGGTGGAGCACGACCTACGGGGGGAGGTGCAGTACCATGAAGGGGGACTTGGTGGTGGCGCTCTGTGGGGTTCAGAGGAGAGAGGCGGTTGGGAATTGAGGGTAGAGAACATGATGAGATGTTTAGGGTTAGGTTAATAAGGATTAAGTAGGAAGTGTAATGGGTTTTGGGTATAATGGGTAATAGGATTATTGGTTTGGATTTGGGTAGAGATAATGTGTATAGGTATAATGAATAGGATGATTAAATAGGAATGGGTATTGGGTTGATTTGGATTAATGGGTATATGGGTTAAGGCTTCTAGGGAAAAGGGAAGTAAATACAATGAACACCACTATAAAATTATTATTAGTACTAATATTAACAACAACAATAATTAACCATAATATTAATAATAATATTACCAATAATATTACATAAACATAATAATAAATAATAATAATAAACACTGATAACAACAATTAATAATAGTTTTAATACTAACAATAATAACACTAATAATAATAGTATTTAATCATAGCAATAATAATAATGAACACTAACAATAATAAACAATTATAATCATAATGAAATGATAACAATAACAACTATTACTATTAAATTAATAATAATAATTGTAATAGTAATTAATATTATTACTAAATAAAAATAGCAATAACACATAAAGCTAACTTATCTTATAATATCTAAAAATAATTTGAATATTAGTAACAATAATAATCAGAAGAAGAAGAAGCCATAAATTAAGTTAAATAATACTAATAAAAATAATAAGTATGGTAAAATAAACACTCAAAAAAATAAAAATATAATATTACTAACTAGGAATATTACAAGCACCGACTATGCCTCCAAGAATTAGAAGCTTTAAATGACAAACGCTTACAAGCTTAACAACAAATCGAGCTCTATCAAGCTCGAATTTTTAGAGCCTTCAACACGTCAAGGAACGGATTTCAAGATAGACGATCTTGTCTTAGCTGTCAGACGACCCATGGTCATGACACATAAGATGAAAGGAATGTTCCAAGCTAAATAGGAATGACTATTTGTATTAGTGTCAATCTACTCAAACGGGGCTTATCACCTCACAAATCCAAATGACGATATGCTCATGATGCCCATCAATGGTAAATATTCAAAGAAGTACTATCTCTGATCAAGTTCAACACTACATCAAAGAAGTACTCTCCAAGATCATGTTAAATTACACCTTTGATCAATTGACTATTCCATCCTTTCATGAAAACTTCTTTCCCAAAAGAGATCGACTCCGATCCTTTCTCATTGTTTAGATGGATTAAGGTTTGGGATCCAATATGTTTGGGAGAATGCCAAAGAAAAGTGAAGATTTTTTTCTTCAAATGACTACATCACCGATCGATGATGACGATCTGATCAAACATCAGAAAATAATGATGCATGATATAAACAAAGAAGAAAAGACAAAGGCGGAATTATTAGTTTTAGCCTTGTCACTCTTCTCACGATCAAGTTTACATTACACCCCTGATCGAAGATACACCTTGACCAATAAGATGGGGTTTGAGATCCGAGATGTTTAGGAAAGTACGCAAGAAGATTTTTTTCCCTCAAAGGATCGCACCGCGGTTGGCCAAAATCAAGCTGACTGAACATTGAAGACATTATGATGCATGATGTCAACATTGAAGGAATGACAAAGATGAAATCTTCGATTTTAGCCTTGTCACTGTTCTCCATTACTGAGATCGAGCCGATCAAATAGCGGGAGATAGCAATGTAAATGACAAAGGTAAAATACCGGTTTTAGCCTTGTCACTCTTCTCTATTGCTGAAATCGAGCTAATCGAACATCGGGAGACAGTGATGCATAATGTCAACAACGAAGACATGATGAAGGCAAACCATTGGTTTTAGCCTTGTCACTCTCTTCTAGTACATAGACCTGCATCCATCTTCAATTTAGAAGAATAGGTCATATTTCGAAGTTGAGCATGCCTAAGAAACAATTTTAGGCATCTTCTTCCTGATCACATCTCTCGATCCAGAAGGATGACTTATCTAGCCTGATTTTTTCATATATAATGGTGGCATACCTCCTCTCTCCTGTTCGATCGATCGAAACTCGACTCAATAACAGAGCATCTAATAGTCAGATGGTAGATGAAATAAGACTATCTGATGATTTATCAAGCCGAACACATTGGAAAAGGCTCGTAATGTATCTTCACAGAACCTTTCTAGTTTTCCACATTCATAACAAAGTATGGCGACCGAATAAGGATCAAAAGGATTACACAAGGAATAATAATCTACCGATGAAATCCTTATGAAGTTTGTATTTACTTCTCTAATTCTCAGCGAGATTCTACATGTCATCTGTGGAGCAAAAACTTAGAAGATACACCATGTTACTTATAGTAACACAACAATCCACTGCCTCTAATAGCTAAGGATAGAGGAAAGTGTTAGCTTTTAAGCCTAATGAAAAATCCTTGACAACTCATCATGCTGAGGAAACTAGCATGGCTAGCCTAACTCAAACAGTAGTTGGTAAAGACACACCAAATCTCTTGATAGCTGAGGGTTTGCTAAAAAGCTTAAGTGACCTGATTCCACCTTTCCTCACCAAAATCCCTTACCAATTTCCTATCATAGAATGATAGGACCAAGAAAAGTTGTATTCATTTCTCCAATGAAGTGAAATACAAATGAAGCATGTCACGTTAATATTACACCTCTGACAGTAAAAATTTCAAGATGTCCCCAACGGATCCAATGTCCTTTGTTATTCTCTCCAACAAAATAACAGATCCACTTAACTGCGCAGATCACAAAACTAATTAATGTTATGTTAAAAATCACAACACTAGCAATAAATTTTCACTCCCCAGAAAAATCAATGTTTGTCACTTTAATAATTACCTCTAACAATTCACCCCTATTCTCCAGCAGAGTACTAGTCATATTAATATTAAACCTCTGACAATAAGACTCCATGATATCCTCATCCGGATCAGACTCCACTTATTATTCTCGTCAATAGAATAGCAAGACCACCAAATTTGTTCAAATCACAAATTCAAATCTTTGTCAAATTAATATCGTACCTCTTACAATCCAACTTGCTCAAACTGCAAACAAAATCTATTATTGTTATGTTAAACATTACACCTTTAATAGTAAACTAATATTGATTAAGTTAATATTAAACCTTTGATCAAAATTTACTCAAATCGCAAGTTCAATCACTGTTAAGTTCAATACTACACCTCGAACAATAATCTTTTCAATTTTCTCAGTGAAAATGAGACTTTGGTGCTAAGTTAATATTGTTGGCCCAAAGGCCTATCACTCTAGTTTTGATGATAATCAACTCATGAAGTTATGATTACTAATGATCTTGTGTTTAATTAGTGACAGATTCATTATCAAGATCTTAGTAGGTGTGGAGCTTCAACAAAGGATTTAAATAAAGACAAGTTGGAAGCTAGCACCGGTTGATTCACGAGCCTATGCATCAAGAACACATCTAGAGATGAGCTCGGTGGATTGCATTTGGACCAAGTCAAGAAGATGAGAAGCCTTCAAGTGAAGACTTCAAGAAGATGAAGACTTGTGTCTAGGTATAAGATTTTGTTTTGTTTTAGTTAAAATGTAAAGGATAGATAGTTGGTGGATTGCTCAAGTTCATATCACACACACACTCTTAATAGAACTCTTGATAGAATTGCTTTCATAAAAGATTTTTATGTTTAGAAAAGAATTTTTAGTTAGTAAAAGATTTTCTTTTGACAAAATATATATACCTTGGTTTTTGGTATTTCTATCATGTATATTCTTTTTCAACCATAATCAAGTTCAGAGCTTTATGATCAAAAACATAGATATTACATTATGATTGTGTAGTGGATCATATCCATACACACTATGCTTTAAGATGAAATCAAATATCTTGTTTTTATATTTTGTGAAGTTATGAAAACCAAGTTTGAAAAATACATGTTTTGATTTTTGATAAAATTTGCAAGACGCTGAAATAATATGAATATGTTGATATATGTCTTGAAAATTTTTATCACAAGTTTGGTTTTCAATATAGAATGTTAAAACAAGTTTATGGAATTTTTATAAGTGTTAAAAGATTTTAAAATTAATTTTTAAAAACAGTTTTCCAGACCTGATATTGGCTGACAGGCCAGTCCGGTCGACCGGTCGGTCGACCGAACCAAGGGCCGGTCGACCCACGGTCGACCGGACGTGCATAGACTTGTGCATGTCTGTCAGCACAGTGGTCCGGTCGACCGGACGGTCGACCGCTGCAGAGAGTTCTGCTCTCTGGATTTCTCGGTCGACCGGGCGGCCGACCGGAGGCTGCAACGGTCGGATTTTAGACCGTTGCCGGTCGACCGGCCGGTCGACCGGAAGCTCTGACAGAGCCCAACGGTCAGATTTTTCTGGCCTCTATAAAAGGGGGTTTTGTCATTGTTTTGAGCTAAAATTTTAGGAGAGCTTTGTGCTAGTTTTTCCCAGCCTTTCTAAAGAGTTTTCTCCACATAATAGTGAGCTAATATTTCCTATCAAAAGGGATTTTATCAAGAGAGTGTAAATTGTGATTCTTTGAGTTTTCCTCCACCTTTCTAATCCTTGCTTTTCTCACACTACACATGAGCATCCATTGTTATATCTATCCTATAGGAGAGTGTTGTAGTGAGAGTTTGTAATTGGTGATCAAAGTATTGTAGATCACCAAAGATTTCATCCTTGTACTTTGAGGAGACGGGCAAGTGTGCTCGTGGTGGTTTGGCGTTCGGTTGTGAACTCGTTGGTTCGAGGTGCGGCCTCGGCAAGCTTGTGGGAGCTTGCGTGTGTACGGGACTTAGGAGTCCGAGGGCTTGTAGGTGTTGCGGCACCAAGGAGAGATCCGTTGGGATCGTGCATAGTGGAAATCCTTCGTGTGTCGAAGGCGGGGATGTAGAGAAAGTGTGCTCGAACCTCGAAACAAATCCTTTGTGTTTGCGATTGCTTACTCTATCTCTCTTTCTCTCTTTGTCACTTGTATCTTGCATTACTTTATAGTCTTTATCTCTTATATGCATGATATACCCTTGTGCTCATAATTGCTATACTTGCTTGGGATTGTTGTTAACACTAGTATTCAACCAAGAGAGCCAACGCGGCACCTCAACCCATTTCAAGGGGAATCTAGAGGAGCTTGTCCAGAGCCTCGCAAGGGGAATTCGGCAACACTCTTGTGTTATACATAAGTGTTTAATTAAAAGAAGTTTTATTTGGTCATCTTAGTTTTAATTCCGCATTATTTGCATCATTTGTTCATTAAGTGACCATAAGATTAGCCAACACCTATTCACCCCCCCTCTAGGTGTTATTACAATTGGTATCAGAGCTTGGTACTCTGATTTGGGTCTAACAACCTAGAGTTAAAGATCCTCTTTTTAGGCTAATCACAAGATTTTGTACACACACCATGGACTTCATGTCACCACCCACCTTTGACATCCTTAACATCAACATTTGGAAGGTTAAGATGTCATTGTACCTCAAGGCCTTAGGCATTCATGTATATCTTGCTACTACTAATGATTCATATTTTAATAATAGCAAGTACTTTGAGGCAAATGCAAAAGCCCTTCATTCTATCAAGTCAACCCTAAATGATGATTATTTATCTAGGGTTTCTAATATTGAATCGGGTTTTGTAGTATGGAACATCATCACCTCCCTCGGCGAAAAGATCTATACTATGCGGGGAGTGACTCGGATGTTGGAAGCGACACCTCCAACAAGTGCTACATGGTCCAAGGGGATAACCCCCTTGAGGTAAATACCGAATCCGAGGATGAGGATGTTAACATGTCATATGAAGAGCTTTCTACATTTTGTCAATTATTGCTTGAAAGACATGACATGATTAAGAAAGAAAATAAAAATTTGAAAAAGAACATTGCTTGCATGCATATAGAACAAGATTCCTTTAAATCTAACATTGCATGTTTAGAAAAGATAATAAAAATTTGAAAAAGAATTTTGATGCCATGCTTAATGTAAAAGATTCATTAGAAAATAAAATGGCATGCTTAGAAAAAGAAAATAAAGATTTGCAAAATGAAAATGTTTCCCTTATGTCTAAATTAAATGATCTTTGTGAAGGGAACACTATTTTGAAAGATAAAATTAATATGGTGGAAAAACAAAAAGAAGTTGTTTTTCAAGAAAATAAATCTTTGAAAAGAAAAATTTGTGAAAAAGAAAAAGATTTTGTTTCACAAAAGAAAAAGAAAAATGATCATATATCTCATCATGCTTTACATGCCACCACAAATGAGATAAATGTTTTGAAAAATAAAATGGATGATTTGAGTTCAACTTTGAACTCTTGTGCATTTAACCATACTAAGTTGGAGTCAATGTTTTCAAAGAAACAAACTCCTCATATTCATGCACATCACTCTCATCATCATGCTTATGTTGCACAACATGATCACACTCCTATACATAAGCATACTAAGGTGTACGTATGTACACATTGTAGTCGCAAAGGCCATTTAGCAAAATATTGTTTTGATAAGAAATCTCATTTATATTTTGCTAAGTATAAAAGATTTTGGGATCCTTACAATAAAGCTAACCCCAAAGGACCCAAGAAAGTATGGGTACCAAAACCCCCACCCTTTGATTTTGATGTAGGTGAGGGCTCTCACAAAACGTGAGAGGATTGGTGCCTTGATAGCGGATGCAATGGACATGATGGCCAAACTTTCGGATGAATTGCTATCAAGGAGATTTTGGTGGGAAAGACCACCATGCTATGGAGCTTTGGAGTTGGTAACAATTTCTAAACTCCTACTTTTTATGTACATGCTTTTACTTATGTCATATTCATAAGCATGTTCATGATTTTATTTGATTTGTGCTTCATGTGGTATTTACATGCTTAGATGTAGAATGTATCAAACTTGCTTTTATACATATATAAATAGTGAACTACAATTGACTCATATATATTTTGAACTTCATGCTCACTTGTATCCACTATATGCATATGTATAGACTAGTTTTGATAATTCTCCGTTATACATGTTTTACCTATTTTATGTTCCATTTCATGTATATGCATGTTTAATTCAAATCTAATAAATATACATGTATACCCGTGAGTCTCTTGCTTCCATGCAAACATCTTTAATAGACTCTTTTATATTTGGGATATGTATGCGTATTGTTAGATTTGTATAATTCATACATATACCATGAAGATTGTAATTCTTATGAAAAATGATTTTGAGTTGATTTGTTTTGATAAAAATAATTTTTATGTGTTGTTCAATAAAAGTTTTAGTCATGTTTGATTTGAGCTTCATTGACGATTTTCATGAAGATACCTTTTACATAACTTTTGATCACTCACCTTTAAGAAAATAGATAATATTGAGCTTTATGGAATATGAGTGCTTGAACTTTTATGTATTTAGTATTATTCATGGAAAACATTTGACTTTGTATTTTTTTGAAGGATCTTTAACTAGTTTGTCAAAAATCCATTTAAACTAGTTATCTATTCTTCAAATTGATTCACATGATCCTATCTTTAATCATATGGATAAATTCTTTTGTATTCTCAAAATTTATTTGATGCTTCATGATTTGAATATTAGTTTAAATGTTAGTATTTGTCAACACTTGGATTTATACTTGTACACATTATGGATCACAAATAAATCTATATGATTGGGTTTGAATGCTTATTTGTGCCCGTTAGGTGTGCTAGTATAGCCTAAGTTTTGATGATTATTACATTTTAAACTTGTATTCCCATTTTGGATTTATGCTATGATCATGTGCTTTCATTTCATGTATATGTTTGTCTTGCCAAAACATACATATATCTTGAAATATAAATTTTTGATTTTAATAAAAATTTTGTAATTTTTCAATAAAATTTTTGTGATGGATTTCATGATTTCAAAATTTAAAGGAATATTGAGTTTTATTGCTACTTTTCATGATACCATGTTCCACATAACACTAGCACACTCACTTCTTTTTGAAAATTTTATGGACTTCATGGATATTAGAGTGTTTTTAGTGCCATGTGATTTACTTGTGTTTCATGAAAAATATTTTTCTAGTGCAAATTCTTCATTTGGTAGAGTTTTTCAAACTAAGCTTATTTTCAAATCTATTTTTGAAAACTCCTACCATCTATGGGAGGATGGATGGGCGATTATGCCTTGTATGCTTCATTGAAAATCTTTTACCTTGTGCATATGAAGGGTGGTAGGTTATGAGATATACACTTGTTATGTCAATTGGTATCATTGAATCGTTTCAATTGGTATCAATATGAACTTATTTTGTATATACTCATATTTTGTTTTCTTATATATATGTATGTATCAATTTCAATTGGTATACTCATTTCTCATACATATATATGATTTCCATGTGCTTAACTCACAATTGGCTCACATTTTTAAAAGCACAAAGTTTATGAAAGAATTTTTTTTTTCTATTGATATCAAAATAAATAAAAAATATGTTGATTTGATATCTCAAAATGTGTTTTATTAAGAAAGTTCAAAATTTTGTCTTGATAAAGAAATATTCAAAATTTTTGATTTGTATTTCCTATATGCAAGGAGAGCTTAACATCTCTCTTACATATGGATTCATGTTGAGTATATTATAAATTGAGGAGCTTGACAACTCTTCTTTATATGATATACGTGTGTAGGAGGAGCTTCACATCTCCTCTTATGCATTACATAATATGTGTTATGTGAGTTAGGGCTTGTCATCCCTTCTTCATGTAATGCATATGTGTAGGGAAGTTAACTTAGCGTCTTCCTCTTCATGAATGTATATCGCATATAAATCTTATTGACTGATTTGATTTTACCCTCCTTGATTTCCTTATTTTTGACTTTTGTTTGATGATTTGAACTTTGAACCTTTTGTTGATGATTGACAAAAAGGGGGAGAAGTATTTGAGTTATATGCATGATTTCCTTACTTAAGGGGAGAAAGATTTTAAGTTCTTATATGCATACTTATGTTTATATGCATGATTTCCTTACTTAAGGGGGAGAAAGATTTTAAGTTCTTATATGCATACTTATGTTTTTACTCATGCATAGCAAATAAATAATAAGATAAAGATTTGTTTTGTTTTATATGCACTCATTTGCATACATGTTTATGTGCTTTAATGTCATATCTATTTATCTCTAGTGATGCATGAGTTAAGGGGGAGCTTCTTTGAAGCTTTACTTTAATCCATGCATATATAACTCCATGAGTTTTGTCATCATCAAAAAGGGGGAGATTGTTGGCCCAAAGGCCTATCACTCTAGTTTTGATGATAATCAACTCATGAAGTTATGATTACTAATGATCTTGTGTTTAATTAGTGACAGATTCATTATCAAAATCTTAGTAGGTGTGGAGCTTCAACAAAGGATTTAAATAAAGACAAGTTGGAAGTTAGCACCGGTTGATTCACGAGCCTATGCATCAAGAACACATCTAGAGATGAGCTCGGTGGATTGCATTTGGACCAAGTCAAGAAGATGAGAAGCCATCAAGTGAAGACTTCAAGAAGATGAAGACATGTGTCTAGGTATAAGATTTTGTTTTGTTTTAGTTAAAATGTAACGGATAGATAGTTGGTGGATTGCTCAAGTTCATATCACACACACATTCTTAATAGAACTCTTGATAGAATTGCTTTCATAAAAGATTTTTATGTTTAGAAAAGAATTTTAGTTAGTAAAAGATTTTCTTTTGACAAAATATATATACCTTGGTTTTTGGTATTTCTATCATGTATATTCTTTTTCAACCATAATCAAGTTCAGAGCTTTATGATCAAAAACATAGATATTACATTATGATTGTGTAGTGGATCATATCCATACACACTATGCTTTAAGATGAAATCAAATATCTTGTTTTTATATTTTGTGAAGTTATGAAAACCAAGTTTGAAAAATACATGTTTTGATTTTTGATAAAATTTGCAAGACGCTGAAATAATATGAATATGTTGATATATGTCTTGAAAATTTTTATCACAAGTTTGGTTTTAATTATAGAATGTTAAAACAAGTTTATGGAATTTTTATAAGTATTAAAAGATTTTAAAATTAATTTTTAAAAACAGTTTTCCAGACCTGATATTGGCTGACAGGCCAGTCCGGTCGACCGGGCGGTCGACCGAACCAAGGGCCGGTCGACCCACGGTCGACCGGACGTGCACAGACTTGTGCATGTCTGTCAGCACAGTGGTCCGGTCGACCGGACGGTCGACCGCTGCAGAGAGTTCTGCTCTCTGGATTTCTCGGTCGACCGGGCGGTCAACCGGAGGCTGCAACGGTCGGATTTTAGACCGTTGCCGGTCGACCGGCGGTTGACCGGAAGCTCTGACAGAGCCCAACGGTCAGATTTTTCTGGCCTCTATAAAAGGGGGTTTTGTCATTGTTTTGAGCTAAGATTTTAGGAGAGCTTTGTGCTAGTTTTTCCCAGCCTTTCTAAAGAGTTTTCTCCACATAATAGTGAGCTAATATTTCCTATCAAAAGGGATTTTATCAAGAGAGTGTAAATTGTGATTCTTTGAGTTTTCCTCCACCTTTCTAATCCTTGTTTTTCTCACACTACACTTGAGCATCCATTGTTATATCTATCCTATAGGAGAGTGTTGTAGTGAGAGTTTGTAATTGGTGATCAAAGTATTGTAGATCACCAAAGATTTCATCCTTGTACTTTGAGGAGACGGGCAAGTGTGCTCGTGGTGGTTTGGAGTTCGGTTGTGAACTCGTTGGTTCGAGGTGCGGCCTCGGCAAGCTTGTGGGAGCTTGCGTGTGTACGGGACTTGGGAGTCCGAGGGCTTGTAGGTGTTGCGGCACCAAGGAGAGATCCGTTGGGATCGTGCATAGTGGAAATCCTTCGTGTGTCGAAGGCGGGGATGTAGAGCAAGTGTGCTCGAACCTCGAAACAAATCCTTTGTGTTTGCGATTGCTTACTCTATCTCTCTTTCTCTCTTTGTCACTTGTATCTTGCATTACTTTATAGTCTTTATCTCTTATATGCATGATATACCCTTGTGCTCATAATTGCTATACTTGCTTGGGATTGTTGTTAACACTAGTATTCAACCAAGAGAGCCAACGCGGCACCTCAACCCATTTCAAGGGGAATCTAGAGGAGCTTGTCCAGAGCCTCGCAAGGGGAATTCGGCAACACTCTTGTGTTATACATAAGTGTTTAATTAAAAGAAGTTTTATTTGGTCATCTTAGTTTTAATTCCGCATTATTTGCATCATTTGTTCATTAAGTGACCATAAGATTAGCCAACACCTATTCACCCCCCCTCTAGGTGTTATTACAAATATCACACCTCTAACACATCTTACTGTTAAATTCAATACTACACCTCTAAGAGTAAATTTTTTGATTTTCTTGACGAAAATGAGACTTTCGCTTGCCAAGTTAACATTATACCTCTAACAAATTTTCCTGTCAAGTTAACATCATACCTTTGACAGTAATTTTTCTTGATTTTTTTAACAGAAACAAAATCTTTGGCTAAAACTACACCTTCCCCTATGCAACTTTTCTAGTGAAGTCGTTTAATCATTTACTTGCTAAGTTAATGTCACACCTCTGGCAATTAAAATTCTTTACTTTATTCAGTCTAATTTTCTAATAAAACAGGAAACATGCATAATTGAAAAAGAAGAACTATCACTTTTATTCCAATCAAAAAGGTAAGAGTGATCCAAACACTTTGTCTTTTATATCAAAAAAAGAATACAAGTGTTACAAAAGGAAAAAATTAATCTCGCTGAGCAAGAGACGTTATATGTTCGGTTCCTGAATGTCCCACTGGCGAGTATCTTGTCGGCTATAACCTTTGCTAGTAGTTCATCTTCATTTAAGAGCTTCTGGGTGGCAAGCTCGGTCCGGAGGGCCTCCAGTTCAAAAGATTTAACATTAATCTCTTGGCGCACCTTATTCTTGGCAGCCTCTAGTTCTTCCATCATCTTCCTCTCCAACGCAAGAACCTACTGAAAAATCACCTAGAGGGGGGGTGAATAGGTGATTATGCTAATCTAATGAACTCAATGCGAAATTTAAAAACTTAATGCAATACACTCAAGTGCAATCAACAAGTGATGCACACACAACCAAGCCAAGCAATAATGAATGCACAATATGAATAGTTGCAAGGCACAAAGTAAAGAGAGAGATAGAGAGAGTCAATGGATCAAGCGCAAACAACAAGATATGTTTCGAGGTCGAGCACCCAGCTCTACATCCCCGCCTTCGACACACGAAGGATTTCTAATCCACTAGCTAGTCCACGAAGAACTCTCACAAGGAGTACCCAACTCCTCTCTTTACAACCACAACCTCCTCCTTGAGGCAAGCTCCAAGCCAACAAACAATCACCTCACAACCCGAGGGATTAGCACAAAGCAAACACAAGGATCACCTAACAACTTGAGGGATACAACCCAAATGCACAACTTCCTCAACACAATGAGGGCAAGGCACAAAGCAAAGATTGGGTTTTTAACTTGGTGGTCTAAACAACAACCACAAACAATTTCTTTCTCCCACACAAAGATCCTATAGAATAAGAAAGTAGATGTTGCTCAAGTGTGGAGAAAACCAATGGAATGGAAATCAAAATCACAAAGAAAATCCTTAGGAAAAACTGAAACCAAGATATAGAAGTTCAATCAAAATCTTTTTCCCAAAAACCCTTTTCTTTGATTTTCCAAACCCTAGCAAAACACCAAATAGATTGTTCAATTTGAATCCAAAAACTTCTTTTGATTGCTGTGAAAACACCAGAGAGTAAGGAAAAATTCGCACAAAAAATCTTAGAGAAAAACTCTTTCCAATGGGGTATTTATAGCCCCCAGAAAAATATAGCCGTTGGCAGCAGAAAATGCCAGAAATACACTGCCGGTCGACCGGTCCGGTCGACCGTCCAACGGTCAAATTTGCCCGTTGCCAGCTACCGGTCGACCGCCCCGGTCGACCCAAACAAACAGAGAGCTCTGCTCTCAGACCCGGTCGACCCTGACGGTCGACCGTCACATGTCTGCCAAACGTGCACAGATATGTGCACGTCGATCGACCGACCCGGTCGACCGACTTCATGCCAAGTCGACTTGGTCAGAGACTAGTCGACTGATTGAAGCCTGGAACAGAAAACTGGGTCAGAAAAACAGTTTAAACATATTTTGAAAAGTCTTTTAACACTCCTAAAATCACCAAAAATAGTTTTATCATTTGCATTGATATATAAACATGTGGTAAAAAGTTTAGCTCAAATATCAATCAATATGAACTATTTTTGTGTCTTATCATTTTTACCAAAAATCAAAAACTGTATTTTCTAAAATTTGGATTTTGAATAGAAAATACGCTTTGTCCAAAAATCTTCTAAATACAAAAACATGATATTTAAACAACATTTAGGCATGATGTATATAGATATAATCCTATATACATGAAACATATATATATCCATGTTTTTGTCATTAATTCCAAAATATATTTTGTCAAAAATACCAAAACATAAAACACATGATAAGTAAGTCAAAACTAAGTTTGTCTAGGAAATTAAGCATGCAAGTATGTAGAACAAATCTAACATACATTAAACCATATAAACTTGTTTTGAATCTATTAATTCATGCAAACCAAGATCGGTTAAACCTAAAACCGAAAAACCGAAAACCAATATTCAAAACATGAAACGTGTGTGTTGTGATCTTGAGCATATCATACTATTCTAATTTTTACAATTTGGATCTAAACACAAAACTAAAACTAAGGTACCGATGTCTTCTTGTAGAGCGCAATCTCTAAGCCGACTCGATCCAAAACTCTTTGATCCACCGAGCAATTACTATATATGATCTTTGACGCTCGGGCTCTTGAATCAACATGTGAAAGCTTCCAAATCATCTTGTTGAAGCTAATCGCCTACTAATATCTTGATCAATAATCTGTAACTAAAATCACAGATTATTAGTACACATAACTCAATGAGTTAATCATCATCAAAACTAGAGTGGAAGGCCTTTGGGCCAACAATCTCCCCTTTTTGATGATGACAAAACTCATGGAGTTATGTGTACTAATAATCTTGTGATTTTATTTACAGATCATTGATCAAGATATTAGTAGGTGATTAGCTTCAACAAGATGATTTGGAAGCTTTCACATGTTGATTCAAGAGCCCGAGCGTCAAAGATCATATATAGCAATTGCTCAGTGGATGAAAGAGTTTTGGATCGAGCCGGCTTGGAGATTGCGCTCTACAAGAAGACATCGGTACCTTAGTTTTAGTTTTGTGTTTAGATCCAAATTGTAAAGATTAGAATAATATGATATGCTTAAGATCACAACACACACGTTTCATGTTTTGAATATTGGTTTTCGGTTTTTCGGTTTTAGGTTTAACCGATCTTGGTTTACATGAATTAATAGATTCAAAACAAGTTTATATGGTTTAATGTATGTTAGGTTTGTTCTACATACATGCATGCTTAATTTCCTAGACAAACTTAGTTTTGACTTACTTATTCATGTGTTTTATGTTTTGGTATTTTTGACAAAACATATTTTGGAATTAATGACAAAAATATGGATATATATATGTTTCATGTATATAGGATTATATCTATATACATCATGCCTAAATGTTGTTTAAATATCATGTTTTTGTATTTAGAAGAGTTTTGGACAAAGCTTATTTTCTATTCAAAATCCAAGTTTTAGAAAATACAGTTTTTGGTTTTTGGTAAAAATGATAAGACACAAAAATAGTTCATATTGATTGATATTTGAGCTAAACTTTTTACCACATGTTTATATATTAATGCAAAATGATAAAACTATTTTTGGTGATTTTTAGGAGTGTTAAAAGACTTTTCAAAATATGTTTAAACTGTTTTTCTGACCCAGTTTTCTGTCCAGGCTTCAACCAGTCGACTAATCTTCTGACCAAGTCGACTTGGCATGAAGTCGGTCGACCGGGTCGGTCGACCGACGTGCACAGATCTGTGCATGTTTGCCAGACATGGGACGGTCGACCGTCAGGGTCGACCGGGTCTGAGAGTAGAGCTCTCTGTTTGTTTGGGTCGATCGGGGCGGTCGACCGGTAGCTGGCAACGGGCAGATTTGACCATTGGACGGTCGACCGGACCGGTCGACCGGTAGTATATTTCTGGCATTTTCTACTACCAACGGCTATATTTTTCTCAGGACTATAAATACCCCATTGGAAAGAGTTTTTCTCTAAGATTTTTTTGTGCGAATTTTTCCTTACTCTCTGGTGTTTTCACAGCAATCAAAAGAAGTTTTTGCATTCAAATTGAACAATCTATTTGGTGTTTTGCTAGGGTTTGGAAAATCAAAGAAAAGGGTTTTTGGGAAAAAGATTTTGATTGAACTTCTATATCTTGGTTTCAGTTTTTTCCAAGGATTTTCTTTGTGATTTTGATTTCCATTCCATTGGTTTTCTCCACACTTGAGCAACATCTACTTTCTTATTCTATAGGATCTTTGTGTGGGAGAAAGAAATTATTTGTGGTTGTTGTTTAGACCACCAAGTTAAAACCCAATCTTTGCTTTGTGCCTTGCCCTCATTGTGTTGAGGAAGTTGTGCATTTGGGTTGTATCCCTCAAGTTGTGAGGTGATCCTTGTGTTTGCTTTGTGCTAATCCCTCGGGTTGTGAGGTGATTGTTTGTTGGCTTGGAGCTTGCCTCAAGGAGGAGGTTGTGGTTGTAAAGAGAGGAGTTGGGTACTCCTTGTGAGAGTTCTTCGTGGACTAGCTAGTGGATTAGAAATCCTTCGTGTGTCGAAGGCGGGATGTAGAGCTGGGTGCTCGAACCTCGAAACATATCTTGTTGTTTGCGCTTGATCCATTGACTCTCTCTCTATCTCTCTCTTTACTTTGTGCCTTGCAACTATTCATATTATGCATTCATTATTGCTTGGCTTGGTTGTGTGTGCATCACTTGTTGATTGCACTTGAGTGTATTGCATTAAGTTTTTAAATTCCGCATTGAGTTCATTAGATTAGCATAATCACCTATTCACCCCCCCTCTAGGTGATTTTTCAATTGGTATCAGAGCCTACGCTCCTGATATTTAGGTTTAACCACCTAGGAGTGAGATCTTGGTTTACTAATCTTCATTTGCATTGTTCATTTGCACTCATTTAGTTTGCTCTCATGGATAGCCCTCCTATGTTTGACCATATTAGACTTGATGCTTGGAAGGCCAATATGAGTAGAAATTAAAAAGCTTAGGACATCTAGTTTATCAAGTCTCTACTCAAGAATCATTTCCTAATAGTAGCAAACATAAAAAGGCTAATGCATTAGCACTTAGAGCATCTCTTGGTGAACATCTTTTACCGGTGTTTGATCGTTATGACTCGGCTTTTGCAGTTTGGAGCTTATTGACGTCTCTCGAGCTTCCAAGGATTATCAACAAGATGAGGAGATCTAAGAGAGAAAAGTCAGAAGAGCATTGCCTCATGGTCCAAGGGAATAACTCCCTTGAGGTACAATCGGACACTCAAGTAGATGATAGCTCTAGTTCCTATTGCCATGGTTGTTTTGAAGTTCAAACATTGAATTTGGAACTTGCTCAAAAGCTTGAAAATTTATTGGAAAAACATAATCTTTTGAAAGAGGACAACCTTGTTTTTGAAAAATGAATTAAAGGATTTGTGTTCTAATTTTGAATCGGTTTTGCAAGAGAAGGAAGAGATCACTAGTGAACGTGACTCACTAAGATCTCAACTAGACCTTGCCCTTGATGAGATTGAGATTTTGAAAAACAAAAATGATTGTAATGATGTTGTGAAAACAATGAGGTTTTATCTTCTAAATTAGATTTTGTTTTAAAAGATAACCTTGTTTTGAAAAATAAAATTGATTCAATTACAAAAGAATTGGATTTAGTTTTAAAGAAAAATGAATCTTTGAAAATTGAAATTGATTCTCATGTGTGCCATGCTAGTATAGCCTCTTCTTCTTCTTGCACACCTATTACATGCTCCACTTTATCTTCCACTATTGAAAATGATATAAATGTTTTGAAGAAAAGTGTTGAATGTTTGGGCTCCACTTTGAGCCAATGCACATTGAATCATTCACGTTTGGAAACCTTGGTTCGCAAGAAATAAGGTCCATCTTTGCATGCACACCCTACACGGCATACACATGCTTTCCACGGACACAACCATAACATGTATGCTCATGTGTACACTTGTACACATTGTGGCCGAAAAGGTCATCTTGCTAGATTTTGCTATGATCGTTTACATATTGAAAATTTAGCAAATAATCTTGTTTGGGTTAGAAAAGAAACTAACCTCTATGGACCCAAAAGAAAATGGGTACCAAAGACCACCTCTATGCTTTTTGATGTAGGTGGGAGCTCTCGCATCACGTGAGAGTATTGGTGCCTTGAGGTGGATGCGTTCTAAGCTTAAAAGAGAACCATTTGGATGCTTCACTCTCAAGGAGATTTGGTGGGAGAACCACCGTGGTTTGGAGAACTAGAGATACACCTTCATCTGTTTTGGTATCACTCTCTAACTCCCGTTTTTATTTGCATGCTTTTCATGTTTATCTATTTATAGCATGTCATGTTTTGTTATTCATTATGACTATGCCATGCTCATTAGAATAGTGTTATACATGTTTAGTTACTTGAGCACCCATGTTTTATATGGATCTATATTTAGTGTTCTCACCTTATTTAAACTAACATGTATACCCTAGATCTAATGCACATGCATACATAATGATCATGTGGATGTTTATGATTTTTGTTTTGTTGAATCATGTTTTATAGTTTCATAATTAGTATGATATTTGCCATGTCTATTAGACTTATGCTTTACATGATTAGTTGTTAAGACACCCATGTTTAGTATGGACCCATATTTTGTGTTCTCCTTATGTTTTAGCTATCATGTTAATCATAGATCTAATGCACATGCCTTTGTCATGCTAATCATATGGTTGACTATGATTTTTTTTGTTTTAATAATTCATGTTTTGATTATTATGTTTATCATGTTGGGTTATGATTTCCGTTTTATGCTTCATGTTTTGACTACTTGCTTGAATGATAAGTTTTCATTAAGACTAGGATTTATACTTGTACAACTAGTGAGCTACAAATAGACCTTTATATATGTTTGTGCTTGAACGCTCATTTGTATTCACTTGATGCACTAGTATAGTCTAGTTTTGATGATTCTTGCATTTGACTTGTATTCATCATTTTTTTTTAACTTCATGTATATGTCCATCTTGTCCAAACTATCATCTATACATATACATCCTTGAGCCACGTGCCTTCATGCATATACTTTTGTGGTCTCATTGTGTTTAAAATATGTATGTATACTTTAGTTTGTACATGACATACATATGCCTTGAAGTTTAAATCGTTTGGATGAATTTCATGTTTGCTAAGTGATTTCACATTTATAATGAATTTCATGTTTTTAAGTTGATTTCAATTGGTGATTTCACATCTTAGATGAATTTCATGTTTTCAAGGAATTTCATATGAGCCTAATTGAATATTTTCATGTTGATATGTGTCACATTATACTTATACACTCACTTTTTTAGTTTACTCATGATTTATTTTCATGAAAATTTGATATGAGCTTTATGGACTTTGAGTGTTTAGTGATCATGTGATTTACATGTGTTTCATGAAAAATAATTTTGTTTTATTCCTTACTTGAAGGATTTCGTACTAGTTTTAAAAGTTTTTCCTATAACTAGTTCGTATTCTTCACTATGATAGAGGTTTTCAAACATACTACATTTTCAAATCTATTTTTGAAAACCCCTACCTTCAATGGGAGGATGGATGGGAGATCATGTTCATGAATGCTTTATAATGAAAATCATTTAAAACTTGAACCATGATTGGGAGGCTAGTTATATGAGATATACATTTGATCTTATTGTTATTTCAATTGGTATCATTTAATTCTTTCAATTGATATCAATCTTGACATTTCTTGTATACTCATATACATTTTGTATGTATGTATGCTTTCAATTCCAAGAATATCAATTTCTATTGGTATCTATTTTTCATACATATATATGTTTTATTTGTGCTTATTATATCCCTATATCTTTAAGCACAAAATCTTGTTTATGCTAATGCTTGAGCTTTAACTTTGTTTCAATTGATTACTTTTAAATTGGTATCAAGCCTATGCATTATTTTAGTTTGTATTTCATAAAGGGGGAGAAAATTTGTTTTTGTCTTTCAATTGATATTTGTACTCCCATACTTTATGATTGAAAATTTAAATTGGTGTCATATGTTCAAAATGAAAAATATTTTCAATTGGTATCAAAATTTTTGTTTAGATATTCAAAATTTATTATGTTTAATTTCAAATAGTATCAAGATTTTCCATGTGTTTTTGCTTAAAATTGGTATCAATATTTTCATTTGTTTCCTTTCATTTGGTATCAAGATGCTATTCTTTGACATATTTTCAATTGGTACCTTAATTGATTGTCACCTCTAATTGGTTTTGTTTTTATTTTAGAAAAAAAAATAAAAAAGGGAAAATATTATTTTTATTGATTCGTTGTTTCGAACAAAAAGGGAGAGAAAATTTATTGATTTGGTTTTGCTTTTACCCCTTATTGAAGATTGATTCTTTGTATTAAAAAGAGAGAAGATTTTGTTTTGTTTTGATTTTTACCCCTTTGTTGATGATTGACAAAAAGGGGGAGAAAGATCTTGAGTTTATATATGCATGTTTATGTTTTGCATATATTAAGTTTAATTTAGTTTAATTTTAATTGATATTTAGATCATGTTTTGTAATTGGTATCTAGAGCATGGCTTATTTTTGAACATTTCATTAGTATCTAGAACCCTTTATTGTTCATGCATAGATATGCATGTTTCATGATTCATGTTTAAGAGCCTTCATTGCATATTCATTATGTTTATTTGGTTATGCATGAGTTAAGGGGGAGCTTCTTTGAAGCTTAACTTTAATCCATGCATATATAACTCCATGAGTTTTGTCATCATTAAAACTAGAGTGGAAGGCCTTTGGGCCAACACCTACATCATTCTTTTCAAGCAAATCTTGGGCCTTGGTAATGGCTTCTCGAGCATTAGCTACTACCATTTTGACGCTCTTGGCATTCAACTTTGACTTGTCAAGATATTCAGATAGGCTCTGATAGTTAGCCCTATTTTTGTCGAGACGATGGGTTCGCTCAGCTATCTCTTTTTTGGTTTCTTCAAAAGAATGCTTTTGTTTAGCACGGAGTTTGCCCAGGGCCAGATGAGCGATCTCGACTATGTTGGTGCCTTTCGGTTTTCGCAGGTCTGCTGCATAAGATCCCAGCTGCTCCATGCGCGCCTGATACACCCTTGCCTGATCAGAACCCACGACTTGTTGGATGTTCTCGACATGATTTTTGAGTCGCGGCCGCATGAAGTCAAAAGGGGTACACCCAGATAGTACCACTCCAATGTGGTATGTCATAATGGAGAAGAATTGGTCAATCATATGAAGGATTAGATCTTTGAAGATGTCCACTACCAGTGCAGGCATGGCTGCACGCCCATTGACCCCGTCTCTACAATTGTAGCAGGCCCGGTCTCTAAAGACAAAGAAGGTGCACTAGTCACCCCCATGATTGCTAGTGTAAGATGGACCATGAGCTTCCTCATCTTCAAAGTTACCACATGAGTTTCAGATATTAAAGTGTGAGCAGAATCCTGGGTTTTCGCAATTTCGAGCATAGGATTGGCCACCAAAGGCTCCTCCGCCAAGGCAGCAACAAAGTCTTCCTCTGCACCAGTGCTCAGGATCGAAGCGGTTGTTTGAGCTAGCATGAGATTTTCTGTAATCACCATAATAGTGTTAAGAACAACTTGAAGAACCAATGTTGTGAAATAAGACTTCTTCTATAACCCACCTGGTTGAAGAGTGGAAGATGAGACTCTTTTGTGAGATTCCTCGGGCTGGGATGGATCCTCTGCCACATCCTCAGCACTTGAAAAAGCCCATCCAGCTTCGATCATAAGAAGACAATTTCTTAATCATGTCAACGATGCTGGAGGAAGTCTCCTCGACAAGGGTAGCAGCAGTCTCCTCAGAGACTTGCAAGCCCTTAGGCTGAGAAGACTTATCGCCAGTACTGACAATACTAGTGGTAAGCCCCTCAGTGGTGGTCATAGGAGTCTCTAGTTCAGGGCGGGTTGTTTTTGCCATGATGCTGGCAGCACTAGTGGGTCGCCTTATCAGAAATGCCCATAGAGTTTATGAAAAAGTACCAAGAAGGAAAGATGTCAGAAACATATACAATAAGAATTGCGAACGAAAATGTAATGAAACCAGAGATTACCTTCCATAGAGATGACTTCCATCTTCTCAGCAGCTAAGTGTGAGAATTTGCTGCTATCAGGGGCAGGCTGCATAATTTTTCAGTCAACATCACTCCCTGAGTAATCTACCTTCTCACCAAAAGAAGAAGACAAAGTTTGGGTAGGTGCGATCTCGACTACCAAAGGTCTAACAGCCATGAATCTAGTAGTCAGACTCTGCTCTAGTATCCCCATAGATGGCATCATCTCAACAGGGGAATTTGGTTGCATGTCCCTCGGGTCGGCACTTTCCTCATTCCTAGTCACTTTCCCCTCTTCTGGCACCTCCTCAATGGTAGCCACCGTAGGACCTCGGGTTTGACGAGTCCTCAAATGTAATTAGACAATAGCATCCTTGTCTTCTTCAGAGTTGGTGTGAGATGGTTCAATCTCCATCCTGGATGTTGAAGTCTCCTTTGAAGAAACTTCTGCTTTAGGCTCTCAGCGTGCCCTTTTCTACTTGAACCAGTCTCACTGGACTAGGATCGAATATCCTTCGCGACCTTGCCCTGGAGCATTTTTGATGGGGTTCTTTAGCAGGCTCCTCTCTATGTCCGCCAGCTTCCGTCTGACCAGCCTTGAGCTCAGCCTGCATAAACTTATTTGTCCCCCAAATATAGGTGGTCTTGAAACCCTTACGCACATTGTAAGTAGACTTGATGATCTTGATGCATGAAATGTTGATCACATAACCCGACACTGATTAAATTGGACCTGCGCGCAAGAATACAGAATTTCAGAACTTTATAACAGTAGTGCAAGGTGCTCAATTCTACCGCTATAGCAAGTGGCTATGCGGGTCATGATCCACAAGGAGGGACAAGCAATGGAAACTTTTTTTAGCAAGTTCTCTTTTATGTTACACTCAATAGTTAAGGATATTCTTTTAGTTCTTAAAAAAAAAAAAGGAAAATAGGTTAAAATAAAGTTAGGAAGAAAGTGGTAGATTGAGAAGCTGGAGAAAATAAAAAATTGATATATACAAAGAAATTGAAAAGAGTGATAAAAAAGTTGGGAGATTGTGATGTTGGTGATCTAAACTAAAATTAAAAGAAAAGAAAGTTAAAACATAAAAAACTTACTTACCTCTTTGGTGCTTGCTTACCTTAGACCCGTATCGATGATATACCGTTGCTTGAAGGTGAGCGAAGTATGACAAATAGGATCTTTCCCATTTCTGATTTACACTATGAAATAAAGGGGCAAGCTACACTACCATAGAAATGGATATCCATTACTGATTGGTAGTCAAAAGTGCATTTTTATCATCATATTTACCATCACATTTTCATATTTATTTATATAATTCTGCACATTTATTAATATTTTGTGATTTATTGTGTGCAGGCCTCGAAATAATAAAAAGAAAGAAATAAAGCCTAAAGAGCCCAAAAGCCCAGATCCAAGCCCATGTTTGAAGCCCAAGAGTTAAAGTGCAAATAGCAGATTGTCAAAGTGCAATTATGAAAGGGCTAAAGTTGCAATTATTAAAGTTTAGGGAAGGATAGAATTCTACCCAACCCTAAACTCTTGCAGGATGTGCATAAAGGCCAAGATAGAGAGGAATTTCGTGGAGAGAAGATTTGAAGAAATCTGGATTAAGGGTAACTTGATTACCAAGTTATCTCGAAAATCCAGATTAAAAGGCCAGGATCAAAATTCCAGAAGCACAAGCCCACAGGGACGGACCAGGAGAGGCCACGCGCCAAAGCGCGTGGCCAGCAGCCACTTAACTGCCGCGGAGGCGCGGCAAAAGCCGCGCATCCGCGGCAATATGGATAGAGACAGATCCAATTTTCGTGGGCAGTTTCATCTGGGACTCTGTAGCCTTCTGCACCTATAAATATCACCTGCAGTGCAACGCAAAGGGTGTCCAGCGTCCAGCAAAGGGCCAAAAGCTAGGGTTTTTAGGTTTAGGTTAGATTCCATTGTAAATTTTTATTTTCTTTTTGTGAAAGCTGAGAGGAGATGTTGCATTCATGGAGGAAGGGATCCTCTTGTACCGATGGTGACAGCCGGTGTAAGTTGTAAATTTTCCTCCATTGTTTAAATCAAATCAAAGCTTGTTTTGTTTTTTTTATTGTGTCTCTATCTTTGTCGATCATTGTTTTTCTATTTTTGGTTTATGACATTGTTTCTTTCTCTAATATCTTGCCCACCATGAGATCCAACTGCTTCGAGAATACCTAGCCGAAGAAGGAACCTTGATGGCCTATGGCGATGAACAGGTCTTCATAGTTGCTTTTTATTCCCTAGTTGCTTTTTATTCCATAGTTAAGAAGGCGGACGATCCTATATGCCATGCTTGTACGCCTTCTAAGAAAAGGTAAATCATCGCAACGGTTCAAACGGTAAGCAGACTGAAGAGGTAATCTTTCTTTCTTTTCTTCCTTTAGTTTAGATCCACATCTTCCTAAATTCTTCTTTTCCACTTCACTGTAAATACCACCCATTGTAAATACCATCGTGACAATTAACTAAAAAAGATAAATTTTAGAGATTAACTTGCTTAACGCTTCTATCGCAGTCCCTCCTTGAGGATCACGACCCGCATAGCCTTGCTACCGCGGATTAGAACTGAACCTCACACTACTATTTCTAAATTTAATATCCTTATTTTTGTGTGCAGGAAAAATCAGTCAACAAATTGGCGCCGTTGCCGGGAGGGACGGTAAGTTATTCTCTAATAAAAAAAAATATTTTTTTATTAACTTATTCTTTATTCTTTTCTGATGCAGGTTACAGGTGAAGAAACAGGATTTTTGCAACTGCAGTAACATATAAGTGGACCTGGGCCTCTGCTCCAGAAAGCAGAGCCCAGGATCCCTCCAAATTGCCGCAGAAACGCGGCCAAAGCCGCGGATCTGCGGCAAGGAGGAGTTCACTCCTGACAATTTTTCTGCAGGGTCTTCAGCTCTGCAAAATACAGCTTCTGCAATACTTATCTTCCTGTATTATTCACCATATACCTGCTAATTTAATCAACAGTAAAAAATTGGTTGTAATTAAAAATTGTTTAGACAATTGCATTCTAGGCACGTGTCTTTCAATTCTTTTACTTTTACTGTTGAAGAGTGCTGGAGGCAAGGTACGTACGCATTGCATGTAGAATAGGATTCATCTCTTGGTTGATTTTCTGCTTTGAGTGATTCTTATCTATTTATCTTGTACACTTGCACTAATTCATCTTAAGGGCATAACCCATTAACAAGATAAGGTGGGGATTTCATCACCCTTCCTTAGCCCAAAAATCATATCCCGAGCACTCACTAACCCAAGCCTAACTTAAAAATTAGTAGACGTTGGCCCTAGGGACATCTCGGACTCAATAGGAGATTATCCTAAGGGGGAACGGTGTTGGAAGTTGACTCCTGCCAAATCAGTGTCTAGGAAGGGGATTGAGGGCCGAAAGCCCGAAGTGTGGTGGTTATTTAATTAAGGAACGTCTTTGACGGAAAACCTCCCACCACTCTTGCCCTGACCTGGCTGATTAACTTGTGGTCAAAGTCTGCACCCAACCTCCTGTGGACGATCTAACCAGTTAGGAGTCGTCTAGGTCATAGGTCTACCCTAACTTAGGTTAGAATTTTTCTTTTTTGTTTGTTTATTTGTTTGTTGTGTTTGTGTTGGTGTGATATGGCATATAATAATAATTCCAATTTTAATCCATATTACACCCCTAACTATTATTCGGATATTACCAACCGGCATACCCTAACTTTGACCAATCTAGTGTGCCGGAATGGTCTTATCCGAATGAATATAACCCACACACTCCATCTTATGACTATAATCTTCATAATAATTTCAACTCGTCACAGAGTTCATGGGGTTTCGAGTCCCCCGAGTCTAATTCTCAACCTAATTGTCCTTCATATCCATCTAGTCCACATTCTTCCCAAAATTCATACTCAGATCCACCCATTCAGAATAGAAATCCATCTATCTTGGAAATGATGAGTAGGAATGAGTCGAAGCAAAAATCACCATCAATTTTAGACATGATGATACGTGAGTCCACCGACTCACAAATTTATCACGATTACCCGTCCTATTTTCAAGTCCAATCAGAATATGATCCACCTATCGACTATGAAGGGATGCTAGCTGCCATGACTGAGGCTAAATTAGCCCGTGATCATGACATAGATTTGATGGTGGAATGCTTACACCGGCCGGCTGATTCTGATATCGATGACCACTTGATTAGAGCCAACGAACCAAGTTGCTTGGAACAACAAGTTTCTAATTCAGTACCATCTTGTGAACTTGCCGAAACTTCAAATTCTGATAATTTGGCAAGTTTTTCCTTTCCCGAATTAGAACTCGAATGTGACCTAGATTCTCAAATCTATGATCAAGTTCAAATTCCTGAATCATTATTGACTCCTGTTTTGTTACCCGACTTAGGTAATATTTTAGAGTCAGTTTTGATTCCCACATCTATCATTCCTGAACTTGAATCACCACCATTGAGTCACATTCCATTGTGGGAAGATGATTGTGGACTTGAGTTTCAATTTTTTGACTTGGACCCACTTCTCGAACTTAGCCCGACTCCTGAGCCCTTACTTGATTTGAGCTTCTTCCCTGAGTCAGTATTCGTTCCGTACTTCCCATGTCCAAGTCAATCATTCCATCTTTTCATACTCCATTTTGGGACAAGGAGGTTGAGACAATTAACTCTGAAATTTATTATGAAATTTGGAAATTTGATGGGGTGGAAATTCTAAAAAATGATTATACATATATTTTAGTGGGTTATGTAAGGAAAGTTTCTGGTGGGTTCCACCAAATTATCTGTTATCTTGGTTGGGCCGCATTTCGTGGACCAATTAGACCACCTCCGGAACCACCACCCTAAGGTAACTTCCGCCTTCCCTTGTTCTGTTTCATGCATATATGCATTCATTCATACATTGAGGACAATGCATGAGATAAGTGTGGGGGTGGGCTTTACTAACATACTAACATAGGTAGAAACTAACAAAATTTGCTAAAAAAAAAAAAAAAATGCTAATAAAAAAAAAATGTTATAAAAAGGAAATATTTTGACTTATTTTTTGAAAGAAATCTAAGTTAGTTTTAAGGATTAGGAAAATCATGATTAGGATTTCTAAAAACTTGGTCAAAATAAATAAATTGTTTAATTTTTAGGTATAGGGAGAAATTGAATAAATAATTAGTCTTGATTTTTACCTTAATGAAATGTGCATACCAAATGCATATCTAGGATTCTAAGACAAAGACCTTGTGCCTCATAAAAAAAATAATAAAAAAAAAAAAAAAAGGGAAAAAAAAAAATAATTCACCAATTAAGCTGATACATGTGCCTCAAGAAGCATAAGTATTCATGCCTAAAGGTGAGTAAATAAAATAAAGTCCTTAGTTTTGGGGCCTAATTCACTCGAATTTGAGTCCGCGGGGTGTTTTCTCACTTGGTGCCCTAAAGCCGACTGGTTGGGAGCCACCGACTTTAAGTTCGTTACATGGGTGGATTAGAAAGCCTAAGAAGACTAAGAAATATAATATATGTATTAACACATCTAATAATCAATTAGTTAGGTATGAGGGCCTCAAGAAGCCTTGATACTTATACGAAAGAAAATTAGATGAGTTATACATGCAAAAAAAAAAAATAAATAAATAAATAAAATATATATATTAACACATCTAATAGTCAATTAGTTAGGTATGAGGGCCTCAAGAAGCCTTGATACTTACACGAAAGAAAATTAGATGATGTTATAAAAATAATAAAGAGGCATGAGAGTCCAAGTTAAGGAATTCCTAGATTCACAAGGATGCATATGACTTTTGGTAACGAAAAAGACTATATTAGAAATTCAATTTTAATCCTTACCTAAAATGAATAACAATTGACTTTATAAAGACTAGGTTTGAAGAATGAATAAAAATGAGGATCCTAAAAACTTATAGACTACTTAGTCTCTTCAATAATAATTCAAATATTTTCCTTTTTATGGATTTTGTGGGTGCAATCCGCTGAAAAACCTCACGAGACAACACTCGTCCTCTAGGGTAACCTAGAGGTTTAACGGCTTGTTGCACGTGCTAAGTGCAATCGTGATTCCTACGAAAGTGAGTTAGGTTAGATTAACTTTTCATTTCTTTTTCTTTGTTTTTACTCGAGGACGAGCAAAAAGATAAGTGTGGGGGTGTGATTGGTAGTCAAAAGTGCATTTTTATCATCATATTTACCATCACATTTTCATATTTATTTATATAATTCTGCACATTTATTAATATTTTGTGATTTATTGTGTGCAGGCCTCGAAATAATAAAAAGAAAGAAATAAAGCCTAAAGAGCCCAAAAGCCCAGATCCAAGCCCATGTTTGAAGCCCAAGAGTTAAAGTGCAAATAGCAGATTGTCAAAGTGCAATTATGAAAGGGCTAAAGTTGCAATTATTAAAGTTTAGGGAAGGATAGAATTCTACCCAACCCTAAACTCTTGCAGGATGTGCATAAAGGCCAAGATAGAGAGGAATTTCGTGGAGAGAAGATTTGAAGAAATCTGGATTAAGGGTAACTTGATTACCAAGTTATCTCGAAAATCCAGATTAAAAGGCCAGGATCAAATTCCAGAAGCACAAGCCCACAGGGACGGACCAGGAGAGGCTACGCGCCAAAGCGCGTGGCCAGCAGCCACTTAACTGCCGCGGAGGCGCGGCAAAAGCCGCGCATCCGCGGCAATATGGATAGAGACAGATCCCAATTTTCGTGGGCAGTTTCATCTGGGACTCTGTAGCCTTCTGCACCTATAAATATCACCTGCAGTGCAACGCAAAGGGTGTCCAGCGTCCAGCAAAGGGCCAAAAGCTAGGGTTTTTAGGTTTTAGGTTAGATTCCATTGTAAATTTTTATTTCTTTTTGTGAAAGCTGAGAGGAGATGTTGCATTCATGGAGGAAGGGATCCTCTTGTACCGATGGTGACAGCCGGTGTAAGTTGTAAATTTTCCTCCATTGTTTAAATCAAATCAAAGCTTGTTTTGTTTTTTTTATTGTGTCTCTATCTTTGTCGATCATTGTTTTTCTATTTTTGGTTTATGACATTGTTTCTTTCTCTAATGTCTTGCCCACCATGAGATCCAACTGCTTCGAGAATACCTAGCCGAAGAAGGAACCTTGATGGCCTATGGCGATGAACAGGTCTTCATAGTTGCTTTTTATTCCCTAGTTGCTTTTATTCCATAGTTAAGAAGGCGGACGATCCTATATGCCATGCTTGTACGCCTTCTAAGAAAAGGTAAATCATCGCAACGGTTCAAACGGTAAGCAGACTGAAGAGGTAATCTTTCTTTCTTTTCTTCCTTTAGTTTAGATCCACATCTTCCTAAATTCTTCTTTTCCACTTCACTGTAAATACCACCCATTGTAAATACCATCGTGACAATTAACTAAAAAGATAAATTTAGAGATTAACTTGCTTAACGCTTCTATCGCAGTCCCTCCTTGAGGATCACGACCCGCATAGCCTTGCTACCGCGGATTAGAACTGAACCTCACACTACTATTTCTAAATTTAATATCCTTATTTTTGTGTGCAGGAAAAATCAGTCAACAATTACCATAAGCCATCAACGACACTAGCAAGGGCAAGGCAACTTCGAGGCTATCAGAGTCATTTGGATTCACAAACACAGAAGAGGAAACAAACAAAAAAAAGAATAGAATAGAAAAGAAAACTTTGATTCGATTCAAATAACAATGAAAGAAAATATTACTTACACCGGTGTCATCCACAGTACAAGCTTTTTCTCTCATTCCTCCATAAAAATCTCCTCTCCTCTCAGTTACATAAAGAAAATAAAAATTACATAAAAGAAAACTAAAAACCTAAGTTACAAACTACAAATAACCTAACTTCTACTCTCTGCTTGGTTGTTCTCTGTGGATTTTGAAAACCCAATTTTATAGGCAAAAACCCAACGGGAAGGAGCGTACAAAGATAGGGGGAGCAAACACTCCCCCAACTGCCCCAACAAAGCTAGGAAAATGCGGCTTTTGCTGCATTTTGCGGCAAGGGTGTAGCCAGGTGGCCACATCCGGGGGTTAAAACTCCCTGATTTCGCGATATGACTTTATCTAGTTCTGGATTTCCCTTTTCAGCTCCTGAATTTGATGAAACTGCCTTTGATCTTTGGCTTAAATAATTGATTTATGAAGATTTATTTTAACTAATTTTCAACCAATTTTATCTTCTCTGATTTGCCTTGAGCTGTCTTGATTTTCTGATTCCAAATTAATTCTGAATTAGAATCAGAATTTTGATGGGCTTTTGGGCTCGTTTCTCTTTCCTCTCCTTTAACAATGGGCCTGCATATAATTTAGACAATAAATAGGATTAAAAATAGAGTTTATTTTATAATAAGTATGAGAATATGACAAGAAATATGCAGATACAGCGACCGATCAGGCACCATGTTGGCAATGACATATCAGATGCAAAAGCTGAGACTAGCATAGGAGTTGGGCGTACGTTGTAGAAGACTAAATGTCGCTCTCATCCCTCTGGCCACATTGAAATACCATATCTGTGCCCCTTCAAACAGCTTCCTGCTGAAGCAAAGACTGGTTTTGGATTCCATACAAAAGTTATTCATATCCAAATTTCCTGGCGAACTGACTCGGCATGTATGGCTCAATCGTCCAGGTATGGCCTTGACGGAATACCTGATACTCAGGTCAAATGTTGATTAACCAAAAGAAGGCACCAGAGGACAGAGAGTGTGAACCCGTCTGAACCTGCAAAGTCTCGGAAGCGCACTCCGTAAGATGCATCTTGAATATAGTTGTTATCGATCTGAATTGTTCTCCTAAAAAAGAACATGTAAGTATGTTGCTAACTCAGTGCTCCAGCTTCTGCACAAATGTCATGAAGCCTGATACCTGCACCGCTGTCATCAGGGATGGGCAGTGCGTAACATGTAGAATCTATAAATAATGGCAACACAAATACTAAAATAAAGATGAATAGTGTTTAATAAAAATACTTGCAAGAAAAATGAAATGCACAGAATAAATCTCAGAAAAAAATACAAACACAAACACGAGAGATTTTATCTTCTCTGATTTCCCTTGATCTGCCCTAATTTTTGATTTCAAATTAATTCTAAATAAATATGAATTTTAATAGGCTTTTGGGTTCGTTTTCTTCCCTCTCATTTAGCAATGGGCCTGCATATAATTTAGACAATAAATAGGATTAAAAATAGAGTTTATTATATAATAAGTATGAGAATGTGAAAATAAATATGCAGATTCAGCGACCGATCATACCCCCATATCTCTCTTTTGCCCGTCCTTGAGCAAAATAACAAAACTAAACCAAAGATTATTAGACCACTTTCACAGGCCACGCGATTGCACTGAGCGTGTACAATAAGCCGTTAAACCTCTAGATCCCCTAGAGGACAAGTTTTGTCTCATGAGGGTTTTCAGTGACTTACACCCACAAAATCCATAAAGAAAGAGAAATAAAGTGATAGTATTTTGAAAACACATTTTGAAAGATAAAAATATTGAAGTATTTTTGTAAGAATTAAGTAATCTATAAGTTATAGAAAATTGAACTTTTCATTGTTAAGCTTAGTTTGTATTCAAAAACTTATTATCAACCAAGGCATGAAGTCTAACTATATTTCTCATCTAATCTATTATTTTATCATAAGTCATATGCACCTTTGTGAAAGTGAAATTTTGACTCGGGGTTCTTTAACTCTAACTCTTATGCCTTATTATTTTTTCCCTTTTATTTTTTTATTTTAGTGATATTATTCCTTAGTTCTATTAGGCTTTCTAATCTGCCCATGTAACGAGCTTTTAATCGGTGACTCCCAAACCAATGGTCTTAGGGCACCGGGTGAGAAAACACTCCAAGAACTTAAAGGCTCGAGCAAATAAGACCACAAAACTATGCATTTTATTATATGAACTGCCTTTAGACGAGAATACTTATGTTTTATGAGGCACAAATACCTAGTTTAATCAGAGAATTCATTTATATATATATATATATATATATATATATATATATATATATATATATTATATATATTTCTTTTTCTTTTTCTTTTTTAATAAAGCATAAGAATCTTTGTTTTTGAACCCTAAGTGTGTAAGTGTATAAAGTATGCATATATCATTAAGGTAAAAATCAAGACAACTTTTCCAAATTTTCTTCCTAACCTTGGAAATCAAACAAATAATTTTATTTTGACCAAGTATAAGAATCCTAATTATGATTCTCTTGTTCCTTAAAATTGACTTAATTTCTTTCAAAAAATATGTCAAAATATATTTCTATTTTAAAAAGTTTTTAAAAGTAAAGAAAATGTTAATAATTTTTTTTATAAAAAAAGGAAAACTTAAGTTATGTTAGAACCCTCCCCCACACCTATGTCATGCATTATCCTCAGTCTATGAATTAATGCATAGATGCATCAAAAATAAGAAAGGAAGGAAAATATTACCTTATAGTGGTAGTTCCAGTGGTGGTCTGATTGGGTCAAGCGTTGCTACCCAATCAAGATAATATGGTGGTTCACGGACCCCACCTTATTAACCTCTTTTCTATTTATATATTTATAGTCCCCAATATGAATAAGATCAAGAAAAATCCTATCGTGAAACTTGAAAAACACCTAGGGGGTGAATAGGTGTTAATGCTAATCTAATGATCTTTTTCAACAAGTATGAATGAATGATGCAACCGGTCACTCAAAACAAGAAATTGAAGCCGAATTCCCCGTGAAGGGCTCTAGAACTTCTCCTCTTTGATTCCTCTAGATTATGAGTTGAGGCGCGTAATTGCTTTCTTGTTGAGATGAGTGAAGACCAAAAATGCAAGCAAATGAGATGTGTGCAATAAAGAAGTGCAAGCATGAGATATCACAAGATAGAAATATAAAGCAATGAAAAGCAATAAGAAACCAATCGCAAACACAAGGAATTTGTTACGAGGTTCGAGCCACCGCTCTACGTCCCCGCCTTCACCACGTGAAGGATTTCCACTAAATCCACCAAGAAAATTACAAGAGGTCTACACAAGACCGGAGTACCGAACTGCCACCAATCCAACCTTTACACAAGAGGGATCTCAACACAAAGAACAACAAGTAACAAGGTGATCAAAAAGACCACAAACTTCTCTCTTACAACTCCTTATAGAATGGGAATGATTTTTGGCTCAAGAAGTGAAGTGAGAAAATTCAGTGTAAAGAGTAAGAAAAAGCTTGAAAATCACTGAAAAAACTTTAACCAAGAATGCACTTAGGAATTGAGAGCTTTGAAAACTTTTCTTTCTTTTGGAAACTTGAAAATAATAGGAATTTTTCTTTAAATTTAACAAGGGACCAATGCCAACTATTTATAGGGATTTGTCATGAGCAAATCATCATTTAAACTAGGTTAATAGGTCAGAAATTAGTCTCCAGAAATCCAGAGATAGCTGACACAAACATCTCAATCAAATCCAAAAACAAATCTCAGAAAACTAGCCGTTGGGGCTGTTGGCGGCTATCAGTCGACCGGCCTGGTCGACCGGCAGTCCAATGGCAACTAGCCGTTGGACACGGTCGACCGGTCGGTCGACCGGAGTCTGAACAAAAATAGATATTTGTTCTGTCGGTCGACTGGCCCGGTCGACCGACAAAACCAGAGAGCAAGGGTCAGTCAGTCAGTCGACCGGTCCGGTCGACCGGCAGACGTGCACAAACGTGCACGCCAAAGCCACAAGGCCCGGTCGACCGGAGCAGTTGACCGATACGGCCTGAAATAGATGCGGTCGACCGCCCGGTCGACATAGGGCCTGAAACAGATTTTTATAGGAAAATTTTGAACTTAGAATAATTTTTAAAATAATTTGAATGGCTATATGATTAAGTAGCATGCTATAAGGGTTGGTATACATGATATAAACAAGATGTAAAAATATAAAATATTTGGAAACATGTATATCAACCAAGGCATGTACCTAATCCAACTATCCAAAACAAAAACCGTTTTGAAAAATGAAAGTGTGTGTGTGTTTTCTTAAGCCAATTTATCATAACCTCATTCTTTAACAAACTAATTCTTACAAAGGTTCTAGGTGACTACAAGGTCTTCAAATGGGCTTCTCCATATGCGATGTTAAATAGCTTGAATTCTTGAACCCGAAATGAATCAACTTGAGTCAAAAATTCTTTCCTTTTTGGAAGAAGAAATCTTAGATCCTTAGAAACCTGAAACACACTTAAACGCTAAAATATGATTAGAACAAATAACTATATATGTTTTATAATCATCAAAACTCAAAAAACAGGTGACTGTAACTTGGGCCAACAATCTCCCCCTTTTTGATGATGACAAAACATATGAGTTATTTCATAAAAAATGGGAAAAATGGGAAAGGAGCTTGGAAGCTCCCCCTCAAAACATGCTATATATATGAATGGCTATATACATGAATGAATAGTAAAACAAGAACTTGGCATAAAGTAAAAACAAGAACTTGGTATAAGAATTCAAAAAACATATAGCTCACTTAAAACATAAAACACATAACTCAAAATAATAGACTAACTTTTTATCAAAACTCAAAACTCAAAATAATAAACTAACTTTTTCTCAAAACTTAAAACTCAAAACTCATAACTCAAAATAATAAACTAACTTTTTCTCAAAACTTAAATCTCAAAACTCATAACTCAAAATAATAAACTAACTTTTTCTCCCCCTTTTTGTCATACATCAAAAAGGGTAAACATGGTTAAAAAAATTTTAAGATTCTATAACACAAACATTCAATTCGCCACAAATAAAAGAAAATCTAGTATAGTCTAGTGGTTTGTAAAAATATCGGCAAGTTGAAAATCGGTAGAAACATAATCAATATCAATATCACCTTTCTCATAATGATCTCTAAGAAAGTGATACCGAATGTCAATGTACTTAGTCTTACTATGTTGATTTGCATTTTTAGTCATATGAATAGTACTAGTATTATCACAAAATATTTTAATATGGTCAAAATGCAAATCATAGTCAAGGAGAGTATGTTTCATCCAAAGGACTTTTGCACAACAAGCCCCCGCCGCAGCATACTCCGCCTCGGCGGTTGAGAGGGCTACCGAATTTTGCTTCTTGGAAGACCATGAAACGAGACAATTACTGAGAAATTGACATGTTCCACTTGTACTCTTCCTATCCACTCTACAACCCGCATAGTCGGCATCCGAAAAACTCGTCATGAAAAATTGTCCGGTCTTCAGATACCACAAACCCATTTCAATTATGCCCTTAAGGTATCTAATAATGCGTTTTACCGCAATCAAATGGGACTTTTTAGGACACGATTGAAATCGAGCACAAAGACATACACAAAACATAATGTCCGGCCTACTAGCCGTTAAATACAACAAGCTACCAATCATGCTACGATAAAGCTTAATGTCTACACTTGTACCTTGTTCATCCTTGTCAAGCCTTGTGGTGGTAGCCATGGGAGTTTTGCTTGTCTTGGCCCCTTCAAGCTCAAATCTCTTGATAAGTTTCTTCGTGTACTTGGCTTGATTGATGAAAATCCCATCCTTCCTTTGCTTGATTTGGAGACCAAGGAAGTAGTTAAGCTCGCCCATCATAGACATCTCAAATCCTCCTTCATGCATGATTCAAAAGCTTTGCAAAGATTCTCATTAGTAGAACCAAATATGATATCATCGACATATATTTGAACTATAAGTATATCATTTTCAACATGTTTTGTAAACAAAGTAGTATCTATTTTTCCTTTATTAAAACCATTAGAAATAAGAAATGAAGAAAGTCTTTCATACCAAGCCCTAGGGGCTTGTTTTAAACCATAAAGAGCTTTAAGTTTGAAAAAAAAATCCGGATGTGTAGGATTAACAAACCCGGGGGGTTGTTCAACATACACCTCCTCTTCAATAAATCTATTTAAGAAAGCACTTTTTAATCCATTTGAAAAAGTTTAAAATCTTTATAAGAAGTAAATGCAAGTGTCATCCGTATGGCTTCAAGCCGTGCTACGGGTGCAAAGGTTTCCTCAAAATCGATACCTTCGACTTGAGTGTAACCTTGGGCCACTAACCTAGCTTTATTCCTAACAACATTTTCCGACTCATCCAACTTGTTCTTAAAGATCCACTTTGTACCAATTGTTAATCTATCGTGGGGCCTTGGAACAAGGTGCCAAACTTGGTTGCGCTCGAATTGATTGAGCTCCTCTTGCATGGCTAGCAACCAATATGAGTCGCCCTCGGTTTCAAGGATGTTCTTTGGTTCAAAGTGAGAAATAAAAGCATAGTGCCTACAAAGATCATGAAGTTTAGAACGAGTAGTTATCCCTTTGATACTTCACCTATAATAAGATCCTTGGGATGATGTGGATTGAATCTCCAATCTTTTGGAAGTGGTTGAGTAGTCTCCACTTCAACTTCTTGTACTTCATTTTCTTCATCACCCTTTGGCATGTCTTCAAGAGTAGGTGAGTCCTTCAAAGAAATTTTCTCCATGTCTTCATTTAGGGAATCTATTTCTACAACATTCTCAACAAAACATTAGATTCCTCAAACTTTACATGAATAGATTCTTCAATAGTCAAGGATGACTTATTAAAAACTCTATAAGCTTTACTAGTGCTAGAGTAATGATTGCTAAATAAATGAAACAACCAATGAGTTAAGAATGTACCGTGTAGCTTGTGGCTAACGGGTCGTGTCCACAAGGAGGGATGCGATGGAAGCTTTTCGGTGGTTCGTTTAAAACAAGAAATTGTGTTCGTTTTTTAGGAAAAAGAGAATGAAAAGAAAGAGATGAATGAAAGAAAAATTACAACTTCAAAAAAGACTTTGGGAGAAGGTGATTTAGAAAACTTAGAAATTTCTTTGTTGTTTGTATTAATAGAGAAAGTCTGGGCTCACTATCTTACTACTCAATTGTTCTTTCTTCCCTTGAAAAGTTAAGTCCCTCAACTGATCATTTGCAAAACTTAGAGTTATCTTTTAGAAAGCTTTGAGTAAAGCACATAAGATGTTTTAGGAAAGTTGAGTCTTTTTCTTCAAGAAATCGTGGAATCGAATGTTAAAAACAGCAAGTGCGAAGAAACAAGAATGAATTAAAAACGATTCGAAAGATGTTCATGTAAGAGTTGTGAATTCAACTATCACACCCATCCTCATGTGCCTTCAAGAACACTTTCAAAAAGAAAAGCTTTTAGTGAGGCATTCATATGAGTCATCGGGTCTTTCTCTTTTAAAAACAGAAGAGAAGAAAAAAACGAGAGAGTTCGATAGTAAGCCCAGAAAAAGTGTTTAGTTACTCATGGAAAGCGAAGAAAACAACAACATAATATAAAGCATACCGTACTGCAAGTGAAAGAGAAATCGGCCCGACTTTTGTATTGCTGTCACTTCAACCTTCAAGTACAAGCTCTCAGTCCTCTCTCTCACAAGTTTTTGAAACTGGACTACAACTTAAAAAGCAAGATTACAACTTTCTTTCTGGCTAACAATGAACCTAGATCCTAAGAAAGTAAGTGCAAAATTTAATCCTAGTCTTCGCTGCTTTTTTTCCTTGCTGAAACCCCTTTTTATAGCCAAAACCTTGCAAGATAGGATCCCGGGAAGGTTGGGGGAGCAAACGCTCCCCCAACAGAAGTGGTTAGGCCGCGGAAACGCGGCTTGGGCCGCGTTTCCGCGGCCTTGGTGTGGCCAGATGGCCAGACCCAAGGGGAGAGGGCTCCTGGTTTGACGGGTGTCCCGTATCTCCCATCTGGTTTTCTGGTTTCTGCTCCCAACTGTTGACGAAACAGCCTTGATTCTTTGGCTTCAACCACTCGATTCATGGAGGATTTTTTCAACATCTTGATTTGCCAAGATTTAGCCCAAATTTCTTCACTTCGAATTTATTCTGATTTAATTCAGAATTTGGGTGGGCTTTTGGGCTTGTTTCTCCTTTCTTCCTTTAAGCACTTGGGCCTACATTTAGCAAAGAAAAAAATAACTTATTAAAAGAATTTATTAGCTAACAAGTGTGGTAAAGTGACTATATAAATGCAATGTATGTGACAAATCACACCCCACACTTATCTTTTGCTCGCCCTCGAGCAAAACATCAGTCTAACTTGAATCAATTATTAGACCACTTTTGCAGGTCACTCGATTGCAATGAGCATGTGCAATAAGCCGTTAAACCTCTAGGTCACCCCTAGAGGACGAGTTTTGTCTCGTGAGGGTTTTCAGCGGATTATACCCACAAAATCCAAAAAAGAAAGAGAAAAAGGTTAGTATTTTCGAAAAGCACATTTTTTTTTGGTGGAAGGAGAAAATATTTGAAGTATATTTGTGAGAGTTTAAGTAATCTATAAGTTATAGGAATATCAAATTTATCATTCCTAAATTTAGTCTCTATTCAAAAACAGTCATCAATTAAAGTAAGGAGTCAAATTGTACTTCTCATCTAGTCTATTAATTTACTCTGAGTCGTATGCACCATCGTGACTGTGAAGTTTACTAAGGGTTCTTCAACATTAACTCCTATGCCTTATATTTATTTATTTTTGGTGAAATTTATTCCTCCATTTCATTAGGCTTTCTAATCTGCCCATGTAACGAGCATTTAGTCGATGACACCCAAACCGGACAGTTTTAGGGCACCAGGTGAGAAAACACCCCTAAGGACTTAAACACTCGAGCAGATAAGGCCACGAAACCAAGGTTTATTTATACGATGTATCCCTTTTTGGCGTGAATACTTATGCTTCATGAGGCATAAATACCCAGCTTAATCAGAGGATACACAATTTTTTTTCAAACTCATCTAATTATCTTTTGCATAAATACTAAGGCTTACTTAGGCCAAAGCACCTAGCTAATCAATAATTAGACTTGTTTTTTTTTTCATTTTTTTTATAAGGCATAAGAGTCTCTGTTTTTAAACCCTAAGTGTGTAAGTGTATTTTTGTGTGCATATGTCATCAAGGTAAATATCAAGACTAAATTACTTTCACAAATTTTCTTCCTGACCCTAAAAATCAAACAAGTCATCTTATTTTGACCAAGTGTAAGAAATCCTAATTATGATTCTCCTATTCCTTAAAATTGACTTAAATTCTTACAAAAAATATATCAAAATACTGTCTACCCTTTTCAGAAATTTTTTTTTTAATTTTTAAATTCTTTTTTTTATTTTATATCAGTCATGTTAGAACCCTCCCCCACACTTATCTCATGCATTGTCCCTAATGTATGAAAGAAATGTATAAGTGCATGAAATAAAATGAGAAGGAGGAAAGTTACCGATACACTGGGTCAAAAAGACCCATTACCGTTTCATCTACCGGCACCGATTCCAAGAAAGGTTTAAGGCGTTGACCATTTACCTTTAAGTCATTTCCATTCTTGGGGTCACTGATCTCAACTGCACCGTGTGGAAAAACAGTTTTTACAATGAATGGCCCAGTCCATCTCGATTTCAATTTTCCTGAAAAAAGATGAAGCCTAGAATTATAGAGTAAGACTTTTTGTCGGGGATAAAGGTTTTTATTACGATGTTCTTGTCATGGAAAATCTTGACTCTCTCTTTAGTGATCCTAGCATTTTATAGGCTTCATTTCTCAACTCCTCCAATTCAGAAATTTGTAATTTTCGAAGGTCACCGGCCTTAGTCAAGTCAAAATTCAACTGCTTGATTGCCCATAAGGCTCGGTGCTCTAACTCAACGGGCAAAGTGACAAGGTTTGCCATAGACTAACCTATAGGGAGACATTCCTAAAATCGTCTTGAAAGCGGTCCTGTAGGCCCATAGAGCATCTACAAGTTTGAAGGACCAATCTTTCCGGTTTGGTTCACAGTTTTCTCCAATATAAGCTTACTTGTCTATTTAAAACCTCAACTTGCCCACTGGTTTGAGGATGATAAGGTGTGGACAACTTGTGAGTTATGGCCTACTTTCGCATGAGGGCTTCAAAAGATCTATTGCAAAGTGAGTGCCATTATCACTGATGATAGCACGAGGGGTTCCGAAGCGGGAAAAAATGTTTTCTTTCAAAAACTTGATGACAACTTTGTTATCATTAGTTTTACACGGAATGGCTTCTACCCACTTGGACACGTAATCCACAGCAACCAATATGTATTGGTTTCCAAATGAGTTAGGAAATGGACCCATAAAGTCGATGCCCCAAACATCAAAGAGTTCTATTTCTAGAATTGGGTTGAGGGGCATCATATTTCGGTGTGAGATCCTTCCTACCATTTGGCATCTAGGGCACGTCTTGCAGAATTCATAAGCATCTTTGAACAGAGTGGGCCAATAGAACCCACTTTGGAGCACTTTTTCAGCAGTCTTGCGGGGACCAAAGTGTCCACCGCATGCAAGTTCGTGACAAAAAGACAGAACACTCCTAACCTCCTCATCGGGAATGCATCTCCTAATAATTTGGTCAGAACAGTACTTGAAAAGATACGGTTCCTCCCAAAAGAAATACCGGACTTGGGATAAGAACCGGTAAACATCATTTTTGGACCAATGAGACGGAGTTTGGTTTGTGACTAAGTAGTTCACTATATCAGCAAACCAAGGTTCCCTAGAGATAGCTAAGAGATGTTCATCAAGAAAATCCTCATTGATGGTAATTCGTTGCGTGGAGAATTAGGTATCCGTGAGAGGTGGTCAGCAACGACATTTTCTACGCCTTTCTTGTCTCGAATCTCAAGATCAAATTCTTGAAGAAGGAGGATCCAACGAATGAGTCGGACCTTGGCATCCTTCTTCATCATGAGGTACCTAAGCGCAGAATGATCGATGAAAACGGTGGTTTTGGACCCTAGTAGGTAGGGACGAAACTTCTCTAAGGCAAACACTACTGCCAAGAATTCCTTCTCGGTCGTAGTGTAGTTCAGTTGTGTATCGTTGAGAGTCCTACTAGAGTAATAGATCACATGCTGCTTGTTATCAATGCGTTGTCCTAGGACAGCGCCTATGGCAAAATCAGAAGCATCGCACATGATCTCAAACGGCTTAGACCAATCCGGTACAGATATGATTGGTGCAGAAATAAGCTCTCTCTTAATCTTCTCCCAAGAATCTATGCATTCAGCATCGAAAGTGAAGGACACATCCTTACCTAACAGATTAGTCAAGGGCCTAGCAATTTTGCTAAAATCCTTAATAAATCGTTGGTAAAAACCAGCGTGTCCTAAGAAGGATCTAATGTCCTTAACGCATTTGGGCATGGGAAGCTTAGCAATAACCTCGATTTTTGCTCTATCCACTTCGATTCCTTTCTTGGAGATTTCATGACCCAAGACAATTCCTTGTTTTATCATGAAGTGGCATTTCTCCCAATTCAGTGTCAGATTTTTCTCAGCACAACGTTGGAGGACGAGTTCAAGATGGTGGAGACATTGAGTGAATGAATCTCCGTAGATGGAGAAATCATCCATGAAGATTTCTAAGAAGCGTTCTACCATATCTGAGAAAAGACTCAACATGCAACGTTGAAACGTTGCTGGGGCATTGCATAAGCCGAAGGGCATTCGACGATAAGCAAATGTCCCAAATGGACATGTGAACGTAGTCTTTTCTTGGTCCTCAGGAGCGATAGGGATCTGGTTATAGCCTGAGTAACCATCTAAGAAACAGTAATACTCGTGACCCGCCAAACGTTCAAGCATTTGATCAATGAAGGGAAGTGAAAAATGGTCCTTACAAGTTGCAGCATTTAGTTTCCTATAGTCAATGCAAACTCGAATCTTCGTGGGAAGTCGAGTTTGAACCAACTCTTTGTTCTCGTTTTCCACTACGGTGAAACCAGATTTCTTTGGGACCGCGTGGACAGGACTGACCCATTGGCTATCAGAAATGGGATAAATTATCCCATTGTCTAAGAGTTTTATGATTTCAGCATGAACAGCCTCTTGCATTATAGGGTTTAACCTACGCTGCGGGTCTCTCTTGGGTGTGGCGTCTTCATTGAGATGGATGCGGTGTTGAACGATGGTTGGACTTAATCCCTTGATATCCGTCATAGTCCACCCGATGGCTTCCTTATGTTTTCTTAGAATTGCTTTCAAATCTTTTTCTTCCCCGTCATTTAAATGGGAGGCAATGATGACGGGAAAGGTCTCTTGTTCGCCTAGATAAGCGTACTTGAGATGCACAGGTAGGGCTTTCAATTCTAAGGAAGAGGAAGGCTCACTAGAGGGACTAGTCAAATCTGTTGGCTCCATTGTTGGTGAAATAGGGTTTGAGGCCCAATTCACAGCAGAATCTACAACTTGATCAAGATTAAAGTTGTCAGACTCTAACTCGAAGTCAATCTCCACTTCTGATTCTAATTCTTCCCCGTGTTCACTTGTCAAGTTCTCAATTAGGTTGACTTCAAATGTTTGGTCCTCGATATCGCGGGGTTGTTTTCCTAGATTGAAGACATTGACTTCTCTAGTCATGTCTCCAAAGGTTAACCTCATAGACCCATTCCTACAATTGATGATGGCATTAGCAGTAGTAAGGAATGGTCGACCTAGGATGATAGGAGTTTGAGCCCTACGATTGGAGTTGGACATAGGTTGTGTCTCCAGAACTATGAAATCGATAGGGTATATGAACTCTCCTACCCGGATCAGGACATAATTAATTTTCCCTTTTGGAATTTTAACAGAACGGTCAGCCAGTTGGATGGTGACTCGAGTTGGACTAAGGTCACCCAACCCGAGTTGTTGATAAACAGAGAATGGAAGCAAGTTGATACTTGCCCCCAAGTCAAGAAGTGCGCGACTAATCTCGGCTTGTCCTATTGTGCAGGCAATGGTGGGACTACCTAGATCTTTGTACTTGACAGGGATAGGACCCGATAATAGCTCACTAATATTAGTGGCTAAGAAGACTTCTTTGGAACATTAGTCTTTCTCTTCTTGGTGCACATGTCCTTAAGAAACTTAGCATAGGAAGGAACTTGTTGGATGGCATCAAGAAGTGGCACGTTTATCTTCACTTGGTTAAACATCTCGATTATCTTATCCATGTGAGGATTTTGCTTGTTATTTTTCAGCCTATTAGGAAATTATACTAATGGCTGGTGCACCTGGCTGGCTGACTTTTCTTTTTCAGACTCGTCAGGATTGGAAGAAATTGGAGTAGATGAAGTAGAAGCTTGATTATGGTTGTGCTGAATTGGATTGGGTGGTGTTGACACTTGGTTATCAACTCTCTTTCCTGACCTCAATGTATGCACAGCATTACATTGATTGAATGAAGGATCCTCAGCCAAATGAGCTTGCTGGGAATTCCTCGGATTGGTGACTGGCTGACTAGGTAGGGTACTTTTTTGTCTCTCATTTTGTGGGTTGGCTAGTTGGCTCATTGAACTTCTAGCCTCTGAATGGTTTTCATGAGAGAGTCTTGGTTTTTCATATATCTCTCCATGTTTCTCTCAAAGTCAATCATTTTCTTTCCAATTGAGGATTCTAGAAGGAGGATTGTGGAGCTTGGTTAAGAAAGTTCTGTTGATAATTTGGAAAGCTTGGTGGATGGTTGGGAGAATTATTATGAAAATTGGAGAAGTTGGGTTGATGATTGGAAGAATTGTTACCATGATGGAAGTGGTTAGCATGATTGGATCGTGAATGGTCATTGTTGTTCTGGCTCCATGAGAAATTAGGGTGATTTCTCTAGCGGGATTGTACGTTGGTGCGTAAGGATTGTTGTTCGGCCTTGAAAAAGCCGCATTCATCGGTTCGTGATAGGATTGCTGAGCCTGAAACACTGGGCATTCCTCGAATACATGGTTCATGGCTTGACAGTAAGTGCAGCCCGGGGGCGGAAATTTGCTCGGGCTGACTTGATTGACTGGACTTGGTTCTTTCGTCTCTAGAGCTTCCAGTCTTCTAGCTAAATTAGCTAACTTAGCCTCATTAGCGATGGATGATTCTATGGAATGGAGACCTCCTTTTGAAGAGATTGAGTTAGGATTCCTAGAGGTCTCACTAGCAGATTCCCATTGGATGGTCTTCTCAGCTAATTTTCATACAAATCCCATCCTTCATCTTTCTACAAGAAACCCCCTTGGCACATACTTTCTAAGAGGGTTTTGGTGGAATAGTCTAAACCGTCATAGAGAATTTGGCATTGTCGCCATTTCTCTATTCCATGGTGAGGACATTGGACAAGGAGGTCCTTAAAACGTTCAAAGTACCTCCAGAACGGTTCACTAGGCTCTTGCTTGAATTGCATGATCGTCTTCCTAATGAGAGCGGTTTATGGATAGAATAGAATTTCTTCAAGAAAACCTTGATGAAACCATCCCAAGATGTGATGGAACCGGCTGCTAAGCTGTAGAGCCACTTCTTTGCTAGGTCCTTAAGTGCGAATGGGATAAATCTCAACCTAATAGCATCATCTACAAGGTGTGGGATTTTCATCATAAGACATACTTCCTCAAATTCTCTTATGAAGAAGTAGGCATCTTCGGACTCTAGACCATGAAACTTGGGGAGTGTGTTGATGAATTGAGGCTTGAGCTCGAAATTGCATTCACCAACCGATGGAAGTGAAATGCAAGATGGAAGTGAGGTCCTAATGGGATAGAATCTATCCTGCAGTGATGTTGATTGAGCCATTACCGGATCTGGTCTTGGTTCAAACTTGGGTGGTGATGTGTTTCTAGTCAACCTAGATGAATTAGGGTCTCTCGACCACACTTGCATGCACAATCACAATCACAACAAGTTCAAACAACAGTTAACAATAAAAATCAACCAAGCCTAGTCAAAGGTAACCTCGACCTAGACAACTCCTAACTGGTTGATTGTCCACAAAAGGTAGAGTGTAGACCTTGACCACAAGCTAATCAGCCAGGTCAGGGCAAGATTGGTGGGAGGTTTTCCGTCAAAAGACGTTCCTTAATTAAATAACCACCAATCTTCGGGCTTTCGGCCCTCAATCCCCTTCCTTGACACTGATTTAACAGGGGTCAATTTCCAACACCTTCCCTCTTTAGGATAATCTCCTAGTGAGTTTGAGATGTCCCTAAGGACCAACGTCTATCAAATTTTAATTAGGCTTAGGTTGTGCGTGCTTGGAGATAGTTTGTGGGCTAAGGAAGGGTAATGACTTCCCCACCTTATCTTGATTTGGGTCTTGCCCTTAGAATTGATTCGTGCAAAGTGTGCAAGATATAGAAAGTAACATTCAAAAGCAAATATCACCCAAGAATATTCCTATGCTATATGCTATGCATACATACCTTGTCTCCAGCTCTCTTCAACAGTAAAGTAAAAGAATTGAAAAGACTTGTGCCTAGAATGCAAATGTCTTATCAATTTTTAACTTTCAACGATATTTTTACTGTTGACTTAAAAACAGGGTTGTTGGATAGAAACACTAGCACAAATATGACATATAAAAACTAAAGTTTTTGCGAGCAATATGTCCTGCAAAACAAAGTTTTTAGTAGTCCAATGAAATTTTCAGATTTTTGCAAAGCAATTTCTTGAAATTCTGTTTCCTACTTTCGAGAGTAGGGGCACAGAATTTGCAAGTCTTCTTGGCAAAGCTTGAATGCTAGTTCGTGATCTTCGAGTCCCTGAAACAATACACAAAACTTGTTTAAAACAACTACATTGTTCCCTCCCCGGCAATGGCGCCAAAAATTGATTGCTAAAATAAATGAAACAACCAATGAGTTAAGAATGTACCGTGTAGCTTGTGGCTAACGGGTCATGTTCACAAGGAGGGATGCGATGGAAGCTTTTCGGTGGTTCGTTTAAAACAAGAAATTGTGTTCGATTTTAAGGAAAAAGAGAATGAAAAGAAAGAGATGAATGAAAGAAAAATTACAACTTCAGAAAAGACTTTGGAGAAGGTGATTTAGAAAACTTAGAAATTTCTTTGTTGTTTGTATTAATAGAGAAAGTCTGGGCTAACTATCTTACTACTCAATTGTTCTTTCTTCCCTTGAAAAGTTAAGTCCCTCAACTGATCATTTGCAAAACTTAGAGTTATTTTTTAGAAAGCTTTGAGTAAAGCACATAAGATGTTTTAAGAAAGTTGAGTCTTTTTCTTCAAGAAATCGTGGAATCGAATGTTAAAACAGCAAGTGCGAAGAAACAAGAATGAATTAAAAACGATTCGAAAGATGTTCATGTAAGAGTTGTGAATTCAACTATCACACCCATCCTCATGTGCCTTCAAGAACACTTTCAAAAAAGAAAAGCTTTTAGTGAGGCATTCATATGAGTCATCGGGTCTTTTTCTTTTAAAAACAGAAGAGAAGAAAAAACGAGAGAGTTCGATAGTAAGCCCAGAAAAAGTGTTTAGTTACTCATGGAAAGTGAAGAAAACAACAACATAATATAAAGCATACCGTACTGCAAGTGAAAGAGAAATCGGCCCGACTTTTGTATTGCTGTCACTTCAATCTTCAAGTACAAGCTCTCAGTCCTCTCTCTCACAAGTTTTTAAAACTGGACTACAACTTAAAAAGCAAGATTACAACTTTCTTTCTGGCTAACAATGAACCTAGATCCTAAGAAAGTAAGTGCAAAATTTAATCCTAGTCTTCGCTGCTTTTTTTCCTTGCTGAAAACCCCTTTTTATAGCCAAAACCTTGCAAGATAGGATCCCGAGAAGGTTGGGGAGCAAACGCTCCCCCAACAGAAGTGGTTAGGAGTGCGGAAAGCGGGCTGGGCCGCGTTTTCGCGGCCTTGGTGTGGCCAGATGGCCACACCCAAGGGGAGAGTGCTCCTGGTTTGACGGGTGTCCCGTACCTCCTGCTGGTTTTCTGGTTTCTGCTCCCAACTGTTGACGAAACAGCCTTGATTCTTTGGCTTCAACCACTCGATTCATGGAGGATTTTTCTCAACATCTTGATTTACCAAGATTTAGCCCAAATTTCTTCACTTCGAATTTATTCTGATTTAATTCAGAATTTGGGTGGGCTTTGGGCTTGTTTCTCCTTTCTTCCTTTAAGCACTTGGGCCTACATTAGCAAAGAAAAAAAACAACTTATTAAAAGAATTTATTAGCTAACAAGTGTGGTAAAGTGACTATATAAATGCAATGTATGTGACAAATCAAGTAACCAACAAAAATTGCTTCATAAGACTTTACATCAAATTTACCTAAATTATCTTTAGTATTCAAAACAAAACATTTACAACCAAAAATTTTAAAGTATGAAACATTTGGCTTTCTAGAAAAATAAATCTCAAAAAATGTTTTTGAAGTGTTTTTGCATATGAAAACCCTATTTGATATGTAGTAAGATGCGTTAACGGCCTCGCCCATAGATAATGAGGGAGATCGTACTGATTTATCATTGTCCTAGCCATCTCTTGTAATGTACGATTTTTCCTCTCAACGACTCCATTTTGTTGTGGAGTTCTAGGACAAGATAGTTCATGCTTAATTCCATATTCTTCACAAAAAGTGGTAAAGGGTTGGTTATTGAATTCATTGACCTCTATCACTTCTTATTCTTAAAATAGAAGAATCTTTTTCCTTTTCAACTCTTTTCTTAAAGGCTTGAAAATATGAAAAGGCTTGATTTTTGTGTTCTAAAAATAAAAATCCAAGTAAAACGCGAGAAATTATCAATTAAAACGAAAGCAAAATGATTCCCACTTAAACTTTTGGTTTGTGTAGGACCAAACAAAGCCATATGGATCAACTCCAAAGGTCGTGATGTTATGATATCCTTAATTGACTTGAAAGAGGACTTGGTTTTTTCCCAAGTTGGCACGCATCGCAAATGCGGTCCTTTTAAAGTTCAAGCACGGAATACCTTTCACCATTTCCTTGTTGTTTAATCTAGATAGATGGTCAAAAGAAATGTGGCCTAATCTTCTATGCCACAACCAAGAGTCATCATCGAGAGCTTTCAAACAAGTAGCATTGCATAGCATATTAGACTTGTCAATCATGTATATATTATTTTCACGAAATCCGAAAAATATACATGCATTGGATTGTCTATAAATAACACTACATGCTAGGTCATCAAAAATAACATTAAAGCCTTTATCACAAAGTTGACTAACATTCAAGAGATTATGCTTGAGGCCATCAACTAAAACAACATTTTCTATTAAAGGAGATGTACCAAGTTTAACATTATCAATACCAATGATCTTTCCTTTGGCGTCATCTCCGAAGGTGACGGTGCCACCTTCATGGTATCTTGATAGGGTTGCAAATTTGTTGATATCCCAAGTCATGTGCCTTGAGCAACCACTATCAAGATACCACAAACCTTTACGTCGTTGGGCTTTGGAATGTACCTACATCATTTAACAAATTTGTTGACTTTGGTATTCAAACTTTTTTGGGTCTTTGAATGTTAGTATTCCGAGCCAAAACATGATTATGCGATGCATTAATCCTATCATAGCAAAATTTAACCAAATGACCTTTACGGTCACAATATGTGCATGAAAAACTTTATCATACATGAATGCATGATCAGTGTGTAGAGCGTGGGCATGTTTAGGGTGCTTGGCATGATGTAAAGGTTGTGATTTATGAACATGAGAATGAGTAGCATGTGAATGTTTCTTAGGGACATGTTTCTTAGAAAACATAGCATCTAGTCTAGCTTTATCAAATTCACATTTCTTCAAAACTACTCCTAATGAATCAATTTTCTCTTTTAGCATGGAAATTTCATTTTCATCAATTTGTAGAAATTTACCATTGCAAGAAATTTTATAGTTATCAAAATCCTTTTGTATAGAAACAAGAGTAGAAAACAATTCATCTTTTTTCTTTGTAAGAATGAAAATTTTGTGGTTTAGTGATTCATTTTTCTTTTCATTTTCAAGTATTTCTTTTTGAGAAAATCATAGTTATGAGATAGTTCTTCAAAAACTTCTCCTACTTCATCTATAGATAGTTCACAATCAATGGAAGTATCGGGAGTTACCTTACTTGTGCTTTCATTTGCCATGAAACACATGTTGGCGGTGTCAATTTCCTCATCGGATTCACTCTCCGAATCCCAAGTAGGCTTTAAAGCTTTCTTTTTGTATGGCTTCTTGGAAGTGGAGGGTTTGCTTTTGTTTCCGGACATTCCGCAACAATGTGACCCGGCTTCCGGCAATTGAAGCAAATGATTTTCTTCTCTTCTTTACGTTGCCATCTCCTTCTATTTTGGAACTTTGCCTTGTTGTACATTCTCCGAACATTCTTTACAAGAAGAGAAAGATCTTCATCATCCTCTTCTTCATCATCGTCGTCGGAGTAGGTGGAAGAACTCTTGAAGGCAATATCTTTCTTCTTGGGAAAAGTCATCTCTTCTCTTGCTTTTCTTTCCATTTCATGGGTCTTGAGATTCCCAATGAGACCGATAAGCTACATTTCTTCCTTGTTATTTAGCTTCTTCAAAGTTGTGGCTTTGACTTCCCACGATGGAGGGAGTGCACGGATGATCTTCCTCACTTTTTGGTCATTGTCAATAACATCACCTAAAGAAGAAAGTCCATTAGTAATCTTTGTAAACTTAGTAACCATATCATTTATGTTTCATTCTCTTGCATAGAAAAGTTTTCATATTGGGAACGAAGAAGATCGATTTTTGCCCTCTTCACTTGTGAAGTTCCCTCATGAGTGACAAGTAAGTGAGTCCAAATCTCATGTGCAGATTTGCAATGAATGACTCTTGAAATATCATCGTCATTAAGGGCTTGAAGCAAGGCATAGTGTGCCCTAGCATTAGCGTCAAACTCTTTCGTGGCAATATCGGACCAAGTGTCCTCATCACCAAGGGGTACACTAAATGGTTTGGTCACCGCCTTTGCAACTCGGCTTCCTAAGGATTGCAAAAACACGGTCATCTTAACCTTCCATATGGGAAAGTTAAGGCCATCAAACTTGGGTGGGGTCTTAATTCCTTCGGCCATATTTACTAAGTGTATGAGGATGAAAAATGAATATAGCGATTAGCAATATAGGATCTCTCTAAGGTTGTTAAGCCAAGAGCCTAGAGACCAAAGCTCTGATACCAATTGAAAAACCCCTAGAGGGGGGGTGAATAGGTGTTAATGCTAATCTAATGATCTTTTTCAATAAGTATGAATGAATGATGCAACCGGTTACTCAAAACAAGAAATTGAAGCCGAATTCCCCATGAAGGGCTCTAGAACTTCTCCTCTTTGATTCCTCTAGATTATGAGTTGAGGCGCGTAATTGCTTTCTTATTGAGATGAGTGAAGACCGAAACTGCAAGCAAATGAGATGTGCGCAATAAAGAAGTGCAAGCAAGAGATATCACAAGATAGAAATGTAAAGCAATAAAAGCAATAAGGAAACCAATCGCAAACAAGGAATTTATTACGAGGTTCGAGCCACCGCTCTACGTCCCCGCCTTCACCACCGTGAAGGATTTCCACTAAATCCACCAAGAAAATTACAAGAGGTCTACACAAGACCGGAGTACCGAACTCCCACCAATCTAACCTCTACACAAGAGGGATCTCAATACAAAGAACAACAAGTAACAAAGTGATCAAAAAGACCACGAACTTCTCTCTTACAACTCCTTATAGAATGGGAATGATTTTTGGCTCAAGAAGTGAAGTGAGAAAAATTCAGTTGTAAAGAGTAAGAAAAAGCTTGAAAACTACTGAAAAACTTTAACCAAGAATGCACTTAGGAATTGAGAGCTTTGAAAACTTTTCTTTCTTTTGGAAACTTGAAAATAATAGGAATTTTTCTTTAAATTTAACAATGGACCAATGCCAACTATTTATAGGGATTTGTCTTGAGCAAATCATCATTTAAACTAGGTTAATAGGTCAGAAATTAGTCTCCAGAAATTCAGAGATAGCTGACACAAACATCTTAATCAAATCCAAAAAATAAATCTCAAAAAAACTAGCCGTTGGGGCTGTTGGCGGCTATCAGTCGACCGACCGGTCGACCGGTAGTCCAACTGGCAACTAGCCGTTGGACACGGTCGACTGGTCGGTCGACCGGAGTCTGAACAAAAATAGATATTTGTTCTGCCGGTCGACTGACCCGGTTGACCGACAAAACCCGAGAGCAAGGGTCAGTCAGTCAGTCGACCGGTCCGGTCGACCGGCAGACGTGCACAAACGTGCACGCCAAAGCACAAGGCTCGGTCGACCGGAGCAGTCGACCGATAAGGCCTGAAATAGATGCGGTCAACCGCCCGGTCGACCGTAGGGCCTAAACAGATTTTTATAGGAAAATTTTGAACTTAGAATAATTTTTAAAATAATTTTGAATGGCTATATGATTAAGTAGCATGCTATAAGGGTTGGTATACATGATATAAACAAGATATAAAAATATGAAATATTTGGAAACATGTATATCAACCAAGGCATGTACCTAATCCAACTATCCAAAATAAAAACCGTATTTTGAAAAATGAAAGTGTGCGTGTGTGTTTTCTTGAGCCAACTTATCATAACCTCATTCTTTAACAAACTAATTCTTACAAAGGTTCTAGGTGACTACAAGGTCTTCAAATGGGCTTCTCCATATGCGATGTTAAATAGCTTGAATCCTTGAACCCGAAATGAATCAACTTGAGTCAAAAATACTTTCCTTTTTGGTAGAAGAAATCTTGGATCCTTAGAACCCTGAAACACACTTAAACACTAAAATATGATTAGAAAAAATAACTATATATATTTTGTAATCATCAAAACTCAAAAAACAGGTGATTGTAACCTTGGGCCAACAAAACTTACTCCATTTACATGACCAGTCTTGAAAAATCATCACGGAGTCATCATGGTCTATACTATGTCCAACAAAAGAATGTGACTTGGTGGAATTGTTGACTTAGGCTCAAGAATGATAGGTTCAGGAACCAATCCTAACTCAAAAAAACCAACTTTTGGTTCGAGAGTTAGTTTTGGTTCAAGAGTTGAGTCCAAGTCCAAGATTTGAACTTCACATTCTTTTCCCATCAATGGAATGTGACTATCCAAAATTGGTGATCCTATTTCTAAATCTATGGGAACGAGAATAAATGTTTGCTCGAGAAATTCGTCCAAATTGGGTAAGAATACCGAAGTCAATATAGTTTCAAAGATGGAAACTGAATCATAAAGTTGGGGATCGGGTTTACATTCATAATCAAGTTCAATCTCATTAAAATGAAAACTTGCCAATTCGTCAATGGGTTGATATTGGTCAAGTTCAAGATTTTGTGGTGAAATTGAATCTTGGTCATAATCTTCAAGATACCATAATTCTTTGTTTTCATCAATATGGCTAGAAGTGTCGGGAATAGTCAAAGATTGGGTCGGGAGAGTTTTCTAATTCCTACGCATGTTTTTCAATCTACTAAGTCTTACTTCTATCATATCGAGTGGATCATTTTGGTATTGAATCATGATTGCCATACTCTTTTCTAAGTTGGCATGTTCTCCTTGAAAAATTGAGTAAGGATCTGTGATTTGAAAATTTTGACGGGATTTGAGTCTTCTAAAATTTGAATTCATCGCTCAAGCTCGTCTAAGGCTTCCATCCTCTTTTCTCAGTCAAATGATCTTCTAATGGTTGTTCGGGAGAAGGAGTATATGAAGCTGGAATGTTGGTAAGGTGGTTGACAATAAGCCTCAGGGGAGTTTGTGTTTGGACACATATATTGCATAAACATTATTACATTCCTTCATATATTCTATAATAAATCATTACAAACTCACTTGTCTTAATGTCCTAATTCTTGCAGGATGATAAAGAGAAGATAAACATGAATCCTATCTAAACAAACCCAAAAGTTCAAATCAAACAGGGATCAACTCAAATTCAGAGAATCTTTAGTCTATCTTATCTGAGGTTTGGATTTACCAGATAAGATAATACCATAAAAATTTAAGAAAAAATAAATTTTCGAAGACCCTACTGGGTTTACTGAGGATAAATGGATAGAGAGAAAATCAACGGATGAGATGAAGCAATTTAGATTCGGATTCAGATTAGATACAGTTTAGCATTTTAATCATTCGCTACCGAATCTCAAATCTGATGATTCAAGATGATCGAAAGAAGATTTAAAGGGCTACAACTCTTAAGTTAATCACTGTTTCGATTCCATCATCTGATAAGAAAATTACAGCAATTAACACGCCAATAAGCTACAGATCAGAAATCTAGATAAATCAAGTTTGGAGATAAGGGGAAGATTGAAATTCAAAAATAGCTAACTCTTCCTATCTTCCTATGCTCTCCCTTATCACATTTTCCTATAAATACCTGTATTCATTGAGAGAGAGGGAGTACATGAGAGAGCTGAAAAGTCAAAAAAGTGAGTTTTGAGTGTTGTAATGCGAGATTGGAAAGGATCAAGGGCTTTGTATTTGATGCTTATTGAATAAAACTCAGAATTCTTCTCACGATCTTGTAGCATTCAGTCTAAGTCTTTCTTTAATTTTCTCTTTATTTTTTATGCTATTCTTGTCCTGCATATTTGATTTCATGAAGTTTTCTTTTCTTTTATTAGCTTCTTTTGCTTTCAGCATCGTTTGAAGAAGGGAGACATCAAGGCAACGACAAGAAACAAGTTCACTAGTTCATCTTCCTCTTCCCTTCGTACCAATCTCTAATTTCTTTTTTTTTACTTTGGATATTCAAATCTTTGCAAAAAGGTTAGTATTTCTTTCTTCTTTTGCTTTCTTCATATTTTTATTTTTCTTTTACTTTATTCATATTTTTATTTTGTTTTGCTTTCTTCTACAAGATCTTTATTTATTTATTTATTTTAAAAAAAATTTGAACCTTCATCCAAGAGATTTCTCAACTAGAATAAGATAAAAGTGAGATTTTAATAATTAAATTTCAAGAATAAGTCTCTGTGGATTCGATCATATACTTGCCACTACACACTTTGTGAAAAAAGATTCTAACAAGTTTAGATTTCATAACTTGTACGTGATTCAATAACGATGGAGTTTTTATGAATTTCGAAACGCGAACAGTTTTAGCGCCATTGCCCAGGACTTGTGAAAATTTTTTGTTTTGAAAATCAACATCTAATCTTTTTCTAGTTTAATATTAAATAATTAAAAATTTTAAAAAAATATTCTAAAACTGTAAAAAATTGAGAAAGTTAAATCTTTAAAAAAATTCAAATTTCTTTTTTTATTATTTTTCTTTTCATCCCTAAGATTTAATTTCAGATTTTCTTTTGCAGGGATATTGCATGAACAAAGGAAGACTTGCACAACAAGAAGAAGCTTGCTTATGACATATTGCTTTGGTAAAATAAAATAAAAATAAATAAAATTTGCTTGCTTCAGAGTCGCCGGAAAGGTTAGTATTTCTAACTCTACCCACGAATCTCTTGTCAGTGGGGTTTTGGAGGTGCTTATTGATTGAATTTTGTGCTGTATTAGTGCATACTTGCATAAAAAGATCTTAAGAGCTGTCCCTTCTTACATAAGGTCGGGATTTTATCACCCGTTCCTAAGCTAAAAAAATCACAACCGCATATAAGTTTTTTTTTCAAGCTTAAAACTAATTTAAAATCAATTAGAACTCAGCCACTAGGATTTCCGGCTCATTTAAGTGGAATTATTTTGGGAAGACTTCGGATGAACACTTTCAAGCTTTCGAAGAGGAACTTCCTTGTCTAGAAAAGGTGACTTACCCATTGCGGCGGTACCTGGCCTGGAGGAAGAACTGAATCGCTTGTTTGACAGGTTTGACCGGTAAATCCATTATCCTTCCAACCCAGTTAGGAGCTGTCTAATTAGGGAGAATTCTATTCTCTTAAGATCAGTGGTTGAAAAAAAACTGATTGAAAGTACACCTAGAGGGGGGCTGAATAGGTGTACCGCTAATCTAATGAACTAAATACGGAAATTAAAAACTAATTGCTACAACACTTAGTGCAACCAACGAGTGTAGCCGAATTCCCCGTGAAGGGCTCTGGACTAACTCCTCTTGATTTCTCTGAATAAGAGTTGAGGCGCTATATGAAGCTCTGGGTAAGCATAAGTGAGGCATACAAACACATAAGCATGTATATGATATGACAAGTAAAGTAATGCACAAATAAAGAGAGAGAGAGAGAGAGAGAGAGAGAGAGAGAGAGAGAGAGTTTAGAGTCAATGGATCAAACGCAAACAACAAGATGTTTTCGAGGTTCGAGCACCGAGCTCTACGTCCCCGCCTTCACCGAGAAGGATTTTCAATCCACTAGGAGTACCGAACTTCTCTCTCAACCAATACAACCTCCACCGAGACAATACAAGGGGTCTACCAAAGACGGGAGTACCGAACTCCACCAATCCAACCAATACAACCTCCACCGAAGCAACACAAACACCACCTCACACAAGAGGGGTAGGCCCGTAGCCAAACAACCACAATCCACCTCACCAAGAGGGATACAAACACCAACTCCATCTCTCACTAGAGGGAGCACACCATAATCTCAACCTCTACCAAAGAGGGAGCTAACCATAACCCAAATCAACCTCTACCAAAGAGGGATACAACAAGTAAAGGGTTTACAACTTGGTGGTATATCTCAAGCACAAACAATTTTCCCACAAATAAATGACCCTATAGAATAGGATAGGAGATATAGCTCAAGTGTGGAAATCAAGGTGTTTTGAAAATCAAATAACAAAGAAAAACTACTTGGGAAACTTCTTGAAAATGATAGAAATGAAGATCTAAAACAATATCCCAAAATCCTATTTTTCTTTGATTTTTTCAAACCCTTGAAAACAAAAATAAAGATGAAATCTTTAAGCTTTAAAGCACTTTTTGAAAGCTTGTAAAAACACTGGAGAGTATAGAAATTTTGGCTCTCAAAATCTTAAAGAAAAACTCAAAACAATAGGGTATATAAAGCCCCAATCCAAAACTAGCCGTTAGGCTGATCTGTCAGCCTTGGCGGCTGGCGGTCGACCGGCCCGATCGACCGCCAACGGTCAAAAATTTGACCGTTGGAGCATCGGTCGACCGCCCAAATCTAGAGAGCAACTTTGCTCTATGGACAGTCGACCGCCCAGTCGACCGTGCCTTGCTTACGGTCGACCGTCCGGTCGACCGCCCCCACCCGAGAGTTGGGGACTTGCAGTCGGTCGACCGTGTGGTCGACCGGCTCAAGTGTAGGCTGTCTAAAAATCACTAAAAGACAAGCCATTAAAAAGAAGGGTTTCAAGTTCTAGACGTGAAGACTCAACACCCCGTCTCAACATCAAGGCGCGTGGGCTCGACACCCGCGTCTCAACATCAAGGCGCATGGGCTCGACACCCGCGTCTCAACATCAAGGCGCGTGGGCTCGACACCCGCGTCTCAACATCAAGGCGCGTGGGCTCGACACCCGCGTCTCAACATCAAGGCGCGTGGGCTCGACACCCGCGTCTCGGTATAACCGCCCTGGTTATGGGGCCAGTCGCCGCCCACATAGCGGGGAGGTCAGCCCCTCGTTGTGGAGCATTTTTAGGGGGCACGTTCACCCTGGAACCCCTATAATAGCCCCGTCGCTATTGAAGAAGGGGTCGGATTTTCTTTAGTTAGACGACAACAAGACAGAGACAGGAGAAAGAGAGCTAAACTCTTCAACAAGCTCGCTGCGTACGAGTTACCCTTTGCCTACCTTCTCTTTGTGAGTTTTGGTAGATAGAGCTGTGTTACTCCTTCTACCAGCCAAAGAGAAGATCCTTGACGATCCCGACGGTCATCCGGTCAATGGAGAACAAGATTCACTCTCCACCGCTACACGAAGAACCCAGCACTAAACAAAGGGGGGATTCAAGACTCAACATCCTCCCTCCCTTGTAATCGGAGTATTAATCCGTTGTAAACTTTCAATTGATTCAAGGAAACTTTACGCGAGATTTTTCCTCTGCGAACAAGAGATGGCGACTCCGCTGGGGGCTTCATTTGTCACTGATGAGCAAATCGTGGCGCAGGATGACGTCCTTCGTGAGGGAAAGATGGTCGAATCGCTCGTTGTCGAGTTCGACCAGGCAAAGTACGAAGAGTTTCTCTCTTCCGGCTCCAAGAGCCCCAGGACCCGCGTCTGCCGCAGGGTTCTCGACAGGGAATGCCCCCGAAGCCGATCTGAAGCTCTCTCGGGCGCTGCTGCTGCCAACTGTGCCAAGCAAGATACACGCGCCAACACCTCTCAGAAGGCCCGCGTGATCTCAGGCACAACTGCTGTTGCGATCAACCGCGCAACACTGAACACACGCGTCAATGTCTCTCAGGAGACCCGCGTGGTCCAAATCTCTGGTGTCCAGCATCAGGTCGTCGTTGGCCTCTCTCCACCTCCACGACGCAACCGAAATGCCGAGCGTCGTCAGAGGAGACGTGCGCGTCAGCTACAAGTTGGAACCTCTGGTTGTCCGACTGAGGCTGGACGCGACGTACAACCTGGCGCCTTGCCCGCGCCACGTCCAGCATGAGAAGTCCGCGTTTGGCGGCCCAAATGCGAGACTCCTCAAGCTAGGTCCTCCGACGACCAACTCACCAAATGCCAAGGTGAAGCCTCTGCGCCTCGTCAAGCACGAGAGGCACGCGCCATAAGCGTGGGGCCGGCAGCCCATCCTCTCAAACATTTCTGCCCCGACGCGCCGAGCCACAGCGCGCAATCGCGTCTCGTCCCAACAGAGACGCCTGACGCGCATCTTACAGCCGCGGCGCGAAAATCGCATCCCTGAAGCCTGCGTCCAAGCTATACAGCACATGGATGCCTCCTGTCTTCGACGTTGTGAGGCTAGTCTCTTCGATCCCCCTCCCGTGGATTTGAGAGATTACTTGACAAAGAAAAGAAGTGTCAATCAGGTCACTTCATCATGTTGCTGCCAACGGCTCGTCCGTATGCTTTCTGAGTGCCGTTGTGATTCAGGTGTGCACCAGCAGTCTTTAGTTAGACAGCTGACCCTGATTCCCCCGTCAGCCAAAAGAAGGCGCTCCCACAGAAGGAGAACCTTCTCTGACATTGAGTACCCGGAGCTCACTGCGAATATGACGAGCAGGAGCAAGGGAAAAACAACCTGCAGTCAGCTCTGACGAGTCTGACTCTGAGCCGGAAGGAGTGTACCGACACACTCGCACCCGGACCGGGGCCATTCCCCGATTGATTATAATGCCTTAGCCCATGGCATTAAAGTGAATGATTCTCACTCCGCCGTAGTGGAATCACGGGCTTCAAACTCTTCCGTTGAGAAGGAGGCCCCGCCTACATGATAGGCACTCCTGAGGAAACGGCTAGACGTTTAGAACAAATTCAGAAGGCACAAATGGATATGATTCTTTCTCAGCAGGAATCTATCGACTCCCTCAAGCAGATGCTTGCACAGTTGCTCGAAGACAGGAGGAAGTCTCCTCCTAAAAAGACGAAGGGCAAAGGGAGAAAGGGAGAAAGCTCATCTTCCGAACCTTCTGAGGAGAGACAGCGATCTACTTCTAGTTCGTCCAAATCCTCGTCGCAAGTAAAGGGCAACCAAGACCAGGGAAAGGCTTATGCTAAAAGAATGAGTCAATTGGAGCAACGCCTCGAGGCCCTTACCAACCGTAAAGGCCTCCAAGAAACTGGGGTGGTCCGACCCTATCCTGCTGAATGGGACTTGGTTCCATATCCATCCAAGTTCAAGGCTCCAACCCTTCAAGCATTCGATGGGAAAGGATCACCCAACCAACACATCTACTACTTTAATCCCAAACGGGAATGTAGTAGATAACGACGCCATCCTGGCTCGTCTGTTCATCGGCACCCTGAAAGGGCTGGCCTTTGAATGGTTCATGAAGCTCCCAGAAGGTTCTATCAAGAACTGGGGCGATTTGGAGAAGCTTTTCTTAACGCGCTTCTTCGAGGATGACTCGGAAGTCACGATGCCCACCCTTTTGGCTACTAAACAGCGAAAGGGAGAGTCCGTTAAGTCTTTCGTGGAAAGATTTCAGAACGTGGCACTCCGATGTCCGAGCGGCATGACCCAGACCACACTGGTGGAAACATGCCGCCACAATCTCCAAACCTCACTCCTTGCTCAAATAGGAGTTGCTAAAAGCCGCACCTGGAGGCAATTAGTCCGACAAGGTGAACAGGCTGAGGAGATTGTCGCCCGCGTCAGAGCGGAGGAAGGTAAGCCCAGGCCGGAAAGGTCGACAAGGCGTGCGCCAGACACATCCCTCCAAATAAAGCGGAAGGATAACTTGGCAGCAGAGACCAAACCTCCTGCTAAACCTCAACTGGTCAAGGGAGGTGGCTCTTCAAGCCAACCACGGGCCAACAAGCAATATTCCTTCAAGGAGGAACATGTCGATTCACTCTTTAAACTACTCAACAAGAGTAACCGACTGAAGCTCCTGAAGCTAGGCGCCCCGAGGAGGTCGGCAAGACCGACAATCCCACCTATTGCTTGTACCACAGGATGCTGGGGCACCCTACCAAAAGCTGCTACGTCTTCAAGGACATCCTTCAAGCTCTGATTGACGCGGAGGTGTTAAAGCTCCGACCAGAGCAGAAGAAGGTGACGGCCAATGTGACGTCAGTTCTCCAGTTCGGAAGACAACCTCCGACACCCTCTAGAGTAGTCCCTATCCCAAGAGGAGAGCTGAGAGTGGTCAACACAGACCCTCACCAGCAGCAAGAGAAAGGCTTGGTACCTGTCCCCACACCTCAAGGGGAAATCATGTGGGTCCACCCTGACCTTGTCAATGAACGGCAATGGACTACTGTGACCAACAGGAAATCCAAAGGCAAGGCAAAGGCTTCATCCTGCAATGTGGTGTGTGCCTCCTCTCGAGAAGCCGAGACTGATGTTCCTGTTGGCCCAAAGGCCTTCCACCCTAGTTTTGATGATGATTAACTCATGTAGTTATGTGTACTAATAATCTTGTGATTTTAGTTTCAGATCATTAGTCAAGTTATTAGTAGGTGATTAGCTTCAACAAGATGATTTGGAAGCTACCCACATGTTGATTCAAGAGCCCAAGCGTCAGAAGATCAATATAGCACTTGCTCGGTGGATCAAAGAGTTTTGGATCGAGTCGGCTTGGAGATTGCACTCTACAAGAAGACATCGGTACCATAGTTTAGTTTTGGGTTTAGATCCTAATTGTAAAGATTAGAATAGTATGATAAGCTCAAGTTCAAACAAACACATATCATGTTTTGGTTTTCGGTTTTTGGTTTAACCGATCTTGGTTTGCATGAATAGATATTATATCAAAACAAGTTTACATGGTTTAATGTATATTAGATTTGTTCTATATACATGCATGCTTCAACTCTTAGACAAAACTTACTTTGATATACCTATTTCATGAGTTTTAGGTTTTGTGTTTTAACAATACTTAATTTTGGAATTAAGGACAAAAACTATGATATGTATATGTTTCATGTATATAGGATTATATCTATACATCATGCTTCAAAGTGTTTAAATATCATGTTTTGTATTTGGAAGAGATTTGGACAAAATGTATTTTCTATTCAAAAATCTAAGTTTGGAAAATACAGTTTGGTTTTTGGTAAAAATGATAAGACACAAAAATAGTTCATATTGATTGATATTTAAGCTAAACTTTTTACCACATGTTTATATATCAATGCAAAATGATAAAACTATTTTTGGTGATTTTTAGAAATGATAAAAGAAATTTTAAATATGTTCTAACCCAGTTTTCAGGTCCAGGACTCAACCAGTCGACTAAACCAGGCTGTTAGTCGACTTGGCTGAAGTCCGGTCGACCGGGGCCGGTCGACCGGACGTGCACAGATCTGTGCACGTCTGGAGTCCCTGAGACGGTCGACCGGGCCGGTCGACCGACTGAGAGCAGGTTTGCTCTCTGTTTGGTTGGGTCGACGGGCGGTCGACCGCTAGCGCCAAGGGTCAAAATTGACCGTTGGGCGGTCGACCGGGCGGTCGACCGTCAGGGTAATTCTGGCAAAAATTACAGCCAACGGCTAGTTTCCAGATTTGCCTATAAATACCCATTTGCAAGAGTTTTTCTCCAGATTTTTTGGTGCGAATTTTTTCATACTCTCTGGTGTTTTTGCTGCATTTGAAAGAAGTTTTTGAACTCATATTGAACAATCTATTTGGAGTTTTTGCTAGGGTTTGGAAATCAAAGAAGAGGGTTTTTGGAAAAGCTTTGATTGAACTTCACCATCTTGATTTCTATTGTTTTCCCAAGGATTTTTTTTGTGATTCTGATTTTCATTCCATTGGTTTTCTCCACACTTAAGCAAAAATCTACTATCTATTCTATAGGTTATTGTGTGGGAGAAAGAGATTGTTTGTGGTTGTTGTTTGAAACCACTAAGTTGTAAACCCAATTCTTGCTTTGTGCCATTTCCCTCATTGTGTTGAGGAGGTTGTGCAACTTGGGTTGTGAGGTGTTTTGTGTAAGCTTGGTGCTAATCCCTCAAGTTGTGAGGTGATTGTTTGTTGATTGGAGAAGTGCCTCAAGGAGGAGGTTGTGTTTGTAAGGAGGGAGTTGGGAACTCCTTGTAATTGTGATTGCCCCAAATCCTCGGTGGAGGTTCCCTTTGTGGGAGTCCTTTGTGAACAAGCTAGTGGATTGGAAATCCTTCGTGTGTCGAAGGCGGGGATGTAGAGCTGGGTGCTCGAACCTCGAAACACATCTTGTTGTTTGCGCTTGATCCATTGACTCTCTCTCTATCTCTCTCTTACTTTGTGCCTTGCAATTATTTATATTGTGCATTCATATTGCTTGACTTGGTTGTGTGTGCATCATTTGTTGATCACACTTGAGTGCTCATTGCATTAAGTTTTTAAATTCCGCATTTAGTTCATAGATTAGCATTGTCACCTATTCCCCCCCTCTAGGTGACTTTTCAATTGGTATCAGAGCTAGTGCTCCTGATATTTAGGTTTAACCACCTAGGAGTGAGATCTTGGTTTGCTAATCTTCATTTGCACTCATTTAGTTTGCTCTCATGGATAGCCCTCCTATGTTTGACCACATTAGACTTGATGTTTGGAAGGCCAATATGAGTAGGCATTTAAAATCACTAGGTCATCTAGTTTATCAAGCCTCCACACAAGAATCCTTCCCAAATAGTAGCAAGCATAAAAAGGCAAATGCATTAGCACTTAGAGCACTTAGAGCATCTCTTAGTGAACATCTTCTACCCGTGTTTGATCATTATGATTCGGCTTTTGCAGTTTGGAACTTATTGACATCCCGAGCTTCCAAGGATTATCAACAAGATGAGGAGATCTAAGAGAGAAAAGTCCGAAAGAGCATTGCTTCATGGTCAAAGGGAAGAACTCCCTTGAGGTACAATCGGACACTCAATTAGATGATAGCTCTAGTTCCTATTGCCATGGTTGTTTTGAAGTTCAAACATTGAATTTGGAACTTGCTCAAAAGCTTGAAAATTTATTGGAAAAACACAATCTTTTGAAAGAAGACAATCTTGTTTTGAAAAATGAATTAAAGGATTTGTGTTCAAATTTTGAATTGGTTTTGCAAGAGAAGGAAGAGATCACTAGTGAATGTGACTCACTAAGATCTCAACTAGACCTTGCCCTTAATGAGATTGAAGTTTTAAAAAGCAAAAATGATTGTGATGATGTTGTGAAGCATAATGAGATTTTATCTTCAAAATTGGATTTTACTTTTAAAGTAATCTTGTCTTGAAAAATAAAATTGAATCAATTACTAAAGAATTGGATTTGGTTTTGATTGAAAATAAATCTTTGCAAAAAGAGATTGATGTTTGCCATGCTAATGTAGCTTCATGTTCTAGCACACCTATTGCATGCTCCACTTTATCTTCTAGCATTGAAAATGACATAATGATTTGAAGAAAAGTGTTGATAGTTTGAGCTCCACTTTGAGCCAATGTGCTTTAAATCATACACGTTTGGAAACCTTGGTTCGCAAGAAACAAGGTCCATCTTTGCATGCAACACCTCTAGGCATACACATGCTTTTCATGATCACCACCATCATATGTATGCTCACGTGTACACATGTACACATTGTGGTCGAAAAGGCCACCTTGCTAGATTTTGTTATGATCGCATTTATCATGAAAATTTAGCTACTAATCTTGTTTGGGTTAGAAAGGATACTAACCCCGTGGACCCAAAAGGAAATGGGTACCAAAAGACCACCTCTATACTTTTTGATGTAGGTGGAAGCTCTCGCATCACGTGAGAGTATTGGTGCCTTGAGGTGGATGCGTTCTAAGCCTAAAAGAGAACCATTTGGATGCTTCACTCTCAAGGGGATTTGGTGGAGAGGACCACCATTGATTTGGAGAACTAGAGATGCACCTTCATCGGTTTTGGTATCATTCTCTAACTCCCATTATTTACATGCTTTTCATGTTTATCCATTTATAGCATGTCATGTTTATTGTTCATTACGCTTATGTCATGTAAATTAGATTAGTGATATACATGTTAGTTATTTGAGACACCCAAGCTTTATATGGATCTCATCTTTGTGTTCTCACCTTGTTTAGTACTATCATGTATGCCCTAGATCTAATATACATGCATATACATAATGATCTTATGGATGTTTATGATTTTTTGTTTATTTACCATGTTTTATTGTTTCATGATTAGTATGATATTTGCCATGTTTAGTAGACCTATGCTTTACATGATTAGTTGTTGAGACACCCATGTTTAGTATGGACCATATTTTGTGTTCTCTTTATGTTTTAGCTATCATGTTATCATAGATTTATGCACATGTCTTTGTCATGCTAAACATATGGTTGACTATGACCTTTTGTTTTTAATAATTCATGTTTTGATTATTATGTTGGTTTATGATTCCAGTTTCATGCTTCATGTTTTGACTACTTGCTTGAATGATAGTTTTCATAAAAACTAGGATTTATACTTGTACAACGAGTGAGCTACAAATAGACCTTTATATAGTTGTGCTTGAACGCTCATTTGTATTCATTTGATGTACTAGTATAGTCTAGTTTGATGGATTCTTGCATTTGACTTGTATTCATCATTTTACATGTTTGTTTTAACTTCATGTATATGTCCATCTTGTCCAAACTATTGATTATACATATACATCCTTGAGCCACGTGCCTTCATGCATATACTTTTGTGGACTCATTGTGTTTAGGATATGTATGTATACTTTAGCTTGTACATGACATACATATGCCTTGAAGTTTAAATCGTTTGGATGAATTTCATGTTTGCTAGGTGATTTCACTTTATGATGAATTCATTTTTTTTAAGATGATTTCAATTGGTGATTTCACATCTGAGATGAATTTTATGTTTTTAATATTGAGCTTGATTGTCCATTTTCATGATGATATGTTTCTCCACACACTTGTACACTCACCTATTTAGTGTTTTCTCATGACTTAGTTTTCATGAGTATAATTTGTGCTATATGGATTTTTGAGTGTTTAGTGCCATGTGGTTTACATGTGTCTTCATGAAAAATATTTTTGTTATTCCTTATTTGAAGAATCTCATACTAGTTAATTCATATAACTAGTTGTGATATTCTTCCTTGGTAGAGATTTTCAACATACTATATTTGCAAATCTATTTTTGAAAACCCCTACCATCTAAGGGTGGTGGATGGGAGATCATGTTCATGTTTACTTTAAAATGAAAAACCATTTGAGACTTGAACCATGATTGGGAGGTATAGGAATATGAGATATACACTTGATCTTATTATTGTTTCATTTGGTATCATTGAATTCTTTCAATTGGTATCAATTTGACATTCTTGTATACTCATATATTTTCATATATGTATGCTTGCATTTCAAAGAATATCAATTCCATTGGTATCTAATTTTCATACATATATATGTTTTAGTTGTGCTTACTATATCCCTATATCTTTAAGCACAAATCTTGTTTATGATGATAAGCTTGAGATTCAACCTTGTCTCAATTGATTTAGTTTTCAATTGGTATCTTAACTCGAGCCTTATCCAGTTTTTATTGGTATTTCATAAAGGCGGAGAAAATTTTGTATTGTTCTTTCAATTGGTATTTAGTATTCCACTCCCTTGCTTATGATAGAAAATAATTTCAATTGGCAATGATTCAATGATCTAGATTTAATTTTCAATTGGTATCAACATTTATGTTAGAAATTCAAAATTTGTTATGTTTGATATCAAAGATTGTTTATTTTCAATTGATATGATGATTGTTTACTTATCAATTGGTATTTTATTCAATTGGTATAGTTTCATTTTTAATTGGTATCAATATGCACTTCCTTGACACTTTTTATTCTAATTGGTATATATTGTGTTTAGTCAAAAAGGGGAGAACATCCCTTGTTTTTGAATATAAAAAGAATATGTTTTCATTAGTTTTGTTTTTAAACCCCTTTGTTGATGATTGACAAAAGGGGGAGAAGATTTGAGTTTATATGCATGTTTGCATATGCATGTTTTATGTTTTTAAGTTTTTATTAAGTTCCATTAGTATCCAAAGCATTATTTAAAGAACATGTTTAGTTTGCTTAGTTTTGGTATCAAGAGCTTGTATAAGAGATCATTAGTTTGTTTTGCATATTTTGTGTATAATTGGTATCAAGAGCATGTTTATGTTTAGTTTAATTGGTATCAAGAGCATGTTTATTTTTTAAAGATTTTCATTGGTATCAAGAGCATGTTTATTGTTTTTGCTAATAATGGTATCAAGAGCATGTTTATTTGTTTTTGCTAATTGGTATCTAGAACATGTTTATTGTTTTATAATTTCATTGGTATCTAGAGCCATTTGTTAGTTGTTTATCCTATGCATGAGTTAAGGGGGAGCTTCTTGAAGCTTAACTTAATCCATGCATATATAACTCCATGAGTTTTGTCATCATCAAAAAGGGGGAGATTGTTGGCCCAAAGGCCTTCCACCCTAGTTTTGATGATGATTAAACTCATGTAGTTATGTGTACTAATAATCTTGTGATTTTAGTTTCAGATCATTAGTCAAGTTATTAGTAGTGATTAGCTTCAACAGATGATTTGGAAGCTACCCACATGTTGATTCAAGAGCCCAAGCGTCAAAGATCATATATAGCACTTGCTCGTGGATCAAAGAGTTTTGGATCGAGTCGGCTTGGAGATTGCACTCTACAAGAAGACATCGGTACCATAGTTTAGTTTTGGGTTTAGATCCTAATTGTAAAGATTAGAATAGTATGATAAGCTCAAGTTCACAACACACACATATCATGTTTTGGTTTTCGGTTTTTGGTTAACCGATCTTGGTTTGCATGAATAGATATTATATCAAAACAAGTTTACATGGTTTAATGTATATTAGATTTATTCTATATACATGCATGCTTCAACTCTTAGACAACTTACTTGATATACCTATTTCATGAGTTTTAGGTTTTGTGTTTTAACAAATACTTAATTTTGGAATTAAGGACAAAAACTATGATATGTATATGTTTCATGTATATAG